>RJVU01023796.1:162735-177271 GCA_003731715.1 Anabarilius grahami
ATATTTTGGGTTCATTTTAAGCAAGAAATACAGTAATTTTTAAACAATATTTGGGTTAAATAAAACTACCCAGCAGGTTGGGCAAACATTTAACCCAGCCGCTGGGTTAAAACAACCCAATCGCTGGGTTTGTCCATTTTCAACCCAACTTGGGTTGTTTTTAACCCAGCATTTTTTAGAGTGAATATTCCTCATTTAAATAATTCATATGCAGAATAAAGGGGCGGGGCCTGGTTGAGTTAGTTAGTAGTGTGTTGAAACTGGCGGTTATGGTAAGGGGCGGGACATTTCCCAAAAACCAATCACAACACACTGCTCCAGCCGACCAATCAGAGCACATTGTGCTTTTCAGAAGGAGGGGCTTCATAGAGACGGGAACTAAACAGGCATGCGTTTCTCGTACAACGACGTAACTACGATGTATCGTAGAAACTAACTAGCAAGTCAACCAGAAACCAGTCGCACCCTTGTTGTTTGAGCCACGTAAGTTCAACAATATAGGACTGTCGTTCATGACATCACATGCAGATAGAGGAGTGATAACTCAAAAAGATGTGTGATGCTCAAAAAGTTTAAACTTTTTAACAGGTTAAAGTAGTTTGTCATCTAATCATTCTCATTAACATTCAAACCCGCTCCACACCATATGAAGAGGAGCACTTCTCTGATTGAGCTTTGAGTTCTTTGGGTTTTTCTCAAAGAAACATGTATGACACTATATTGTACGATGTGCACGTGTTTGTTCAGATGATACGTCAGCTGAGGAGAGCTCAGAGGAAGAGGAGGCCCATGAAGAGGAAGAGGAAAAAGCGTCAGGTTGAGATTTGCTTTCTATATATAATCTTTCTGATGCTTTTTATACTTTTATCTCCTTAAAATATGAATACTATACACTATATGGACAAAAGTATTGGGACACATCTCTTAATTCTTGAATTCAGGCATTTCATTCAGACCCATTGCCACAGGTGTATAGAATTAGCCATGCTGTCTGCATTTACAAACATTTGTGGAGAAAAACTCTAATGCTGCTCTGGAATCTCTTTTTGTATGCCTAGATGAAGTGAAATTGTGGTTCTCTCGAAATGTTTTGTTCGTGAACGAATCAAAAACCGAGGTTATAGTCTTTGGCCCCCATCATAGCTCTGGTAGCAAAAACATCGACCAGGACTACCTTACTCCTTTTACCTCTTCCTGCATTAAAAACGTAGGTGTTTTTTGGGACCAGAACTTCACATTTGAAAAACAATTAAACTCTGTGATTAGTTCTTGTTTTTTTCAGCTACGTCTCCTCTCTAAGATTAGATCCTCGCTCCCCGAAAAAACCTTAGAGATTGCGATCCATGCGCTTATTACATCTCGCTTGGATTACTGCAATTCTCTTTATTATGGGATGTCCAAATCCTCTATTGCCCGTCTTCAACAAGCGCAAAATGCCGCTGCAAAATTTCTCAAAAGAAAACGCAAATTTGATCATGTTACCCCAATTTTGAAATCGTTGCACTGGTTACCTGTACATTTTAGAATTGAATTTAAAATTCTTCTTTTCGTTTTTAAATCCCTAAATAACCAGTCACCAAGCTATCTGTCAGAGCTACTCCACCCCTACAATCCCACACGAAATCTGAGATCTGGTGATAAGAGAGTTCTCTGTGTCCCCAGATCGCGATTAAAGCAGAGAGGTGATAGAGCCTTTGCTATCGCTGGCCCCAGGCTGTGGAACAGTCTCCCGGCCTATATCAGATCGGCACAGTCTCTAACTATTTTTAAATCTTCTCTTAAAACGTACTTTTTTCCTTTAGCTTTTAATTCAGTATGAGTATATGATGTGAATGTATGTTGCACTTTGCACTTTCATTTTTCCTTCACTTTATTGTTCAGCACTTTGGTCAGCCATGTTTGCTGTTTTTAAATGTGCTATATAAATAAAACAACCTTGAACCTTGAACCTTGAGAAAAAGGGTCGTTCTGAAGAGAATTTAAGCGTGGTACTGTGATAGGATGCCACCTTCCCTATAAATCAGTTTGTGAAATTTCATCTCTGCTAGATTTTCCATGGTCAACTGTAAGTGGTATTATTGGAAAGTGGAAGCGTTTATGAACAGCAGAAACTCGCCACGAAGAGGAAGACCAGGTAAAGTCACAAAGTAGACCGGTCTCTGCTGATTCCACAGCTGAAGAGTTACACACTTCCACTGGCATTAATATCAGCACAAATACTGTGCGGCGGGAGCTTCGTGGAGTGGGTTTTCATGGCATGCTAGCCTCACATCACCAACTACAATGCAGTGTCAGAAGGAGGGGTGTAAGTACACCACCACTGGACTCTGGAGCGGTGGAGACCTGTTCTGTGGAGTTAAATCATGCTTCTCTGTTTGGCCGTCTGATGCATGAGTCTGGGTTTGACGGATGCCAGGAGAACATTGCCTGCCTGACTCCATTGCACCAACTGTATAGTTTGGTGGAGGGACAATGGTAGGTGCTGTTTTTCAGGGGTTGGGTTAAACCCTTTCCCGTGAAGGGAACCCGTGATGCTTCAGCCTATCTAGACATTTTGGTCAATGTTATGCTTCCAACTTTTGTGGGAACAGTTTGGGGAAGGCCCATGTCTATCCCAGCATGACTGTGCCCCAGTGCGCAAAGCAAGGTCCATAAAGACATGGTTGGATGAGTTTGGTGTGGAAGAACGTGACTGGTCCATACAGAGCTCTGACCTCAACCCCATCAAACACCTTTAGGATGAACTGGAACAGAGATTGCGAGCCAGGCCTTCTCGTCCAACATCACTGCCTGACCTCACAACTGCTCTACTGGATGAATGGGCAAAAACTCCCACAAAAATTTCCCAGAAGAGTGGAAGCTGTTATAGCTGCAAAAGGGAACCAATTCCATATTAATGTCTGTTTAGACTGCGATGACATTACAGTCCCTGTTGGTGTAATGGTCAGAGGTCCAGATACTTTTGTACATATAGTGTATGTGAACAGTAGTGTATCCCACGGTATTACTTTGTATTTTTCTAAAGCCTGAGTGCCTATGTTTACATGCACACCTTTTGTTTCAATCAGAATGAATGTCGACTCCGGTTTGAACAATGTAAGGCTGAACACCGTTACTGACAATCCTCATTTTGTCTGCGTGAGATTCTCCAGCTTTGTTGTTGTTGAGCTGTTAAAGCTCCGCCCTCTTCTGGAAAGGGGGTGGGAGCAGCAGCTCATTTGCATTTAAAGGGACACACACAAAAACGGCGTGTTTTTGCTCACACCCAAATAGGGGCAAATTTGTCAAGCTATAATAAATGATCTGTGGGGTATTTTGAGCTGAAACTTCACAGACACATTCTGGAGACACCAGAGACTGATATTACATCTTGTAAAAAGGGGCATTATAGGTCCTCTTTCTATTTTGGTTCCTGATTAGGAGATGACGAGCTCACAAAGCCATGTAATTGCACATGAGCAGTCCTTTCCAGTTTTGGTTTTCAATCCGATCAAGTGTTTACATGTCCCCTCAATCGGATTAGAAAAGGAATAAACGAGCACTTCCAATCCGATTGAAATTTCATTCAGATCGAGCTCAATCAGATCGATTAAGGTGTTTACATGAAAGATTTCAGTCTGATTATGCCATCAATCCGATTGCCTAAGCATTATTTGGTTGCATGGAAACATAACCAGTGCTTCTACAGTGCCTCGCTGCTTTAAAGCAGAAGATGAAGTGCACTGAAAGCAGTACTAAAGCCTAATATATATATATATACAGAGTGCATCCGGAAAGTATTCACAGCACTTCACTTTGTTACAGCCTTATTCCAAAATGGAACAAACAATACGCCATAATGACAACATGAAAGAAGTTTGTTTGAAATCTTTGCAAATTAATAAAAAATAAAAAATGAAAAAAATCACATGTACGTAAGTATTCACAGCCTTTGCTCAATACTTTGTTGAAGCACTTTTGGCACCAATTACAGCCTCAAGTCTTATTGAATATGATGCTACAAGCTTGGCACACCTATTTTTGGGCAGTTTATCCCATTCTTCTTTGCAGGACCTCTCAAGCTCCATCAGGTTGGATGGGAAGTGTCGGTGCACAGCCATTTTCAGATCTCTCCAGAGATGTTCAATCGGGTTCAAGTCTGGGCTCTGGCTGGGCCACTCAAGGACATTCACAGAGTTGTCCCGTAGCCACTCCTTTGTTATTTTTGGCTGTGTGCTTAGGGTCGTTGTCCTGTTGGAAGATGAACCTTCACCCCAGGTCCAGAGCGCTCTGGAGCAGGTTTTCATCAAGGATGTCTCTGTACATTGCTGCATTCCTCTTTCCCTCGATCCTGACTAGTCTCCCAGTTCCTGCCGCTGAAAAACATCCCCACAGCGTGATGCTGCCACCACCATGCTTCACTGTAGGGATGGGATTGAGCGCTGCCTGGTTTCCTCCAAACATGACGCTTGCTATTCAGGCCAAAGAGTTCAATCTTTGTTTCATCAGACCAGAGAATTTTGTTTCTCATGGTCTGAGAGTCCTCCAGGCGGGCTGTCATGTGACTTTTACTGAGGAGTGGCTTCCGTCTGGCCACTCTACCATACAGGCCTGACTGGTGGAGTGCTGCAGAGATGGTTGTTCTTCTGGAAGGTTCTCCTCTCTCCACGGAGAAATGCTGGAGCTCTGTCAGAGAGACCATCGGGTTCTTGGTCACCTCACTGACTGAGGCCCTTCTCCCCTGATCGCTCAGTTTGCCCGGGCGGCCCGCTTTAGGAAGAGTCCTGGTGGTTCCAAACTTCTTCCATTTACAGATGATGGAGGCCACTGTGCTCATTGGGACCTTCAATGCTGCAGAAATGTTTCTGTACCCTTCCCCAGATCTGTGCCTCGATACAATCCTGTCTTAGAGGTCTACAGACAATTCCTTGGACTTCATGTCTTGGTTTGTGCTCTGACATGCACTGTTAACTGTGGGACCTTATATAGACAGGTGTGTGCCTTTCCAAATCATGTCCAATCAACTGAATTTACCACAGGTGGACTCCAATCACGTTGTAGAAACATCTCAAGGATGATCTGTGGAAACAGGAGCACCTGAGCTCAATTTTGAGTGTCATGGCAAAGGCTGTGAATACTTATGTTCATGTGATTTTTTTGGGGGTTTTTATTTTTGATAAATTTGCAAAGATTTCAAACAAACTTCTTTCACGTTGTCATTATTGGGTATTGTTTGTAGAATTTTGAGGGAAATAATGAATTTAATCCATTTTGGAAGTGAAAGTGAAAGTGAAGTGACATGTGGCCAAGTATGGTGACCCATACTCGGAATTTGTGCTCTGCATTTAACCCATCCAAGTGCACACACACAGCAGTGAACACACACACCGTGAACACACACCCGGAGCAGTGGGCAGCCATTGCTGCGGCGCCCGGGGAGCAGTTGGGGGTACGGTGCCTTGCTCAAGGGTCTCACCTCAGTCGTGGTATTGAGGGTGGGGAGAGCGCTGGACATTCACTCCCCTCACCGACAATCCCTGCCGGACCTGAGACTCGAACCCATGACCTTTGGGTTACAAGTCCGACTCTCTATCCATTAGGCCATGACTGCCCCCAAATAGGAGGCTGTAACATAAGAAAAGTGATGCGCTGTGAATACTTTGTGGATGCACTGTAGCAAAAAACAATCACAGTAATGGACACCAAGAGATTTTATTGTAATGAATCATTTTATTTTAAGATGAAATGTGAAGCTTTCAGGGTTCCTAAAAAGGGTCCAGTTTTCACACCTTGAATCAATCATAATGATGGAATATCTTGCTTTTTCAGACACTGACACGAGACCCAGCGCAGAAAAACCTGCTGGTAATGATACTGCTCTCTGTTTTCAACATGTTTCAGATGTTTACAGCATGAGCTGATATTGGGTGTTTGTTGTGTCAGTCATATAGTGTGTTTCTCTCCCACAAAGCCTCAGGAGAGCAGCTTCAGCCGTGCTGTGAGAAGTGCAGAGCTCTAAAGGTCAGTCCATCTCTGAACACTGGTAGCACCAACAGAACATTCATAGCTTCTTTGTCTGCTCACTCTAGACATTCATCAACCACCTTCTTCAGGTGCATCATGGGATGCTTCTAAACACTAGTGAAAGAGGAACATGTGTGATGGAGCATTTCATGATTAGTTTTGCTCTTCACTGTATGATTTATGTAAATAATTTCATATTCAATATTTGTCTACAAAATGCATTTAAACCATTTAAGCACAAGCCTTTAGATCAAAAGGTTTTAAAGGTAATGAGAAACATAATTCAGTGAAGTACATCTTAACTTTTGACTGGTAGTGTATTTATATACCAGTGTATCATACCTGTGGTTCTCAAACTTTTCAGCCAAAGTATCACTTTCGATCAGATCAGGCACCGCTTACACAAAGGAAGGAAAGATCACAGATGAGATCTTTTCAATATCTCAGATATTATGACTTTAGATGAACATCAAAAGAAGATCTCACTGTGGCACTGATGATGATACTACTGCTGATGAATTTAATGCCGACATGCAACTGTTTTTTTCCCTCACAGAATCCCAAATATGAGCTTGTCACCCCCAGGAAAATGTCCAGAGATCGTCTGCAGTAGGTTCCTCTTCTCCATACTGTACCAGATTTGCTCACGGTTCATGCAGTACAGTGATCAGTCACATCTGACTCACGTCCACTTGCTTTATGACTATCTTTTTTCAAAATGACCAGTGCTAAATTTGAACACTGCCAGGTTTATGAGAATCCAAGATGTAATGTGAGAATCGTCAAATGTGTCATTTAATTGTTTCTGTTGCATGGTGATGTTCCCCAGTGAATAGTACATCAAGAAGCTTGGGGTCGGTAAGATGTTCGAAAGAAGTTTCTTCTGCTCACCAGTGCTGCATTTATTTGATCACTTTGCTCAATAAAAACATTAATTTGTTCCAAAAACAAAACCAAAAAAATCAAAAAATCGTACTGACCCCAAACATTTAAATGGCACTGTGTGTAGAAAAAAAGGCATTTATACCAGTGTTGAAAGATGTTTTTTGAGGACTGAGATGTGAAATGTTAAAGGAAAATGTTGTGATAACTACATAGGCTGGTAACTGAGATTACAGAGCTTGTAAACACGAGTTGAGACTACGTCAGGAAATGCTGCAGATTCACTGATTTGACACTGACTTCCCGTTGCTCTTCCAGTGATGTCCAGTGTTGTTCTGCTCTGCTGTAGGCTACAGCTGGATGCTGAGGGTGTGTATGAGTGTTCAGACACGGGGCTGGTGTTCGAGGTCTCCCAGCGCGTCAAAATCACCTACTGCATTCTCTCCTGGAGCAAGTTTAGCACCTACTTGCCTGAATCATGGAAATTTGCTGGACCCATTTTTGATGTGGACTGCGATCCGTCTATTCTCAAATCCATCCAGTTCCCACACTCACTGTGTTTAGCAGGTACAGAGATATCAAGTCAAGTCACCATTATTTATATAGTGCTTTATACAATACGGATTGTATCAAAGAAGCTTTACTGCATTAAGGAAGAAAATAATGGCCAGTGATGCAAACAGAATTCAGTTCTGCTGCTGTCATTATTCAGATCAGAGTTGATTCAGTTCAGTTCAATAACTGTAAAGTTCATCAGTTATGAAGCAAGTTCAGATATAAGCAGCTCTACTGAACCATTATTCAGCTCAGTTTAAGTTTTGTTCTCATCCAATGGTGTCAGTGCAGTCAAATCACTAATATTGCTGGATATTAAGTGTCCCCAACTAAGCAAGCCAGAGGAGACAGTGGCAAGAACCCAAACTCCATCAGGTGACAGAAATGGAGAAAGAAAATTTAGGAGGCTCAGTTCTCCTCTGGCCAAATCATACCGTTTTAAAAGTATGAAACGGTGTCAAGTTTTCTCACAGGTTTCACAGTAGGTTTTTCAGTTTTGCAGGGTTTAAGTGCTCTTTTGATGATTTGGCATGGTGGGAATTTTGAGAATTGAATCAGAATGTTTTCATTTTCCTGTATATGCATCCGTCTCTCTCAGCAGATAAAGACAACGAGGTGAAGTTCAGCGTGCTACATGTGAAGAACAGCCGTGGTCTGATCGAGCCCTCGGCCGATCACTCCGGGAGCCACGTCAAATGGACAGTGTCTTCGCTTTCACCCGTGGGTCCGATTGCTCAGACGTCTAAGACGGCAGAGCATCATGGGGTCGTGCAGGTGTTCAAAGAGGTGGGCCATGAAAACTCCTTCTCCTTCAGAGTTTATCTGGCTGGAAACAACTGCTCTGACATCAAGGTGAGGAAACTAAAGGGCTTCTGCTTTCACAGAAATAAGTCAAACGGTTTTTCAGAACACGGCTGACTGGTCGTGTTTTCGGTAACCCTGCGATGTGACCTTTTGGTAATCTGCTGTATTTAGATGTAAATTTAGAGCAGTGCTGTGCAGCATGTCTTCAGGGACTAGTGGCAGTAAGTAGGACTGATGATGATATCATCATTGACATCACACCACTTTCAGTTCTGCATCTCTGCCACTCATTGTGTGCATGTTAGTGGGTGGCTTTGTGTTCATTTGTAATAGTTTCATCATCTAATAAATGCTTGCAGCTTTAATTCAATTCAATTCACATTTATTTGTATAGCGCTTTTCACGATACATATCATTTCAAAGCAGTTTTACAGAGAATGCATGGCACCATTACAATTTAAAGAATGCAGTTAGCAAATAATGTAATAATTTAGGCAATTAATTTACAATCACTGTTAGCAGTTTAACTGAAGGTAGAAGCAATGAGCTCCTGGAAAAATGAATTACATTAACAATAATTAGGATATAGAAATTGGGCAATGTGCATGTTGATCCAGATGATTGCGTCTTCTGAAGTCCTCGCAGGAGCTGGCGCCGTCTCTTCATAGGTGTTGGACGGGTGTCCCGAGGTAAAACAGAAAAGCAAATGGAGAGTAATTAGCGTAGCTGCTGTTCATAACATTAAGCAAAGATAGTCATGTGCAATTGATCTGATATGAGATGCATTATGTGAATGCTTGGCTAAAGAGATGCGTCTTTAATCTAGATTTAAACTGGCTGAGCGAGTCTGAGCCCCGAACATTATCAGGAAGGCTATTCCAGAGTTTCGGAGCCAAATGTGAAAACGCTCTCCCTCCTTTAGTGTACTTAGATATCCTAGGTACAACCAGAAGTCCAGAGTTTTGTCATCTTAAAGAGTGTGAAGGATTGTAGGGCGATAGAAGATCAGTTAAGAACACAGGAGCTAAACCATTTAGAGCCTTATAGGTCATTAGCAATACTTTANTATCAGGAAGGCTATTCCAGAGTTTCGGAGCCAAATGTGAAAACGCTCTCCCTCCTTTAGTGGACTTAGATATCCTAGGTTCAACCAGAAGTCCAGAGTCTTGTGATCTTAAAGAGTGTGAAGGATTGTAGGGCGATAGAAGATCAGTTAAGAACACAGGAGCTAAACCATTTAGAGCCTTATAGGTCATTAGCAATACTTTAGAATGGAAACTTTAAAATCCCTGCCGGATCTCAGTCAAGTCAAGTCACCTTTATTTATTTTTACAATGCAGATTGTGTCAAAGCAGCTTTACATTGATAACTGGTATATAATTTTGGCTGCACAGCAGCATCATGCTTTCAGTTTTCACAGTATCTGACACTTTCCATGACTAGACGACAATATAGAGCTTGAATAAAACTCATGGAACTTAGCCTTCAAAAATATCAAACTACATAATTTTTGAGATATATGAGCTACAGTAGTGGCTAGGGGTGTGACGAGACACTTAGCTCACAGATGAGAAGATTTTTATTTTTTATTTTTAAGAAATCCTCAATGAAAAAAATAGTCTCACTAATCATCTTGATTAATGAATGTCATTTCAGTACTACTTTCTGAGTATGAATGATCATATGCATTGATAGACAACAATACTCAAGCACTGTAAAAGGTTTTGCCACAAACTCAACTAACTGTCTTCTCTCTGATTTCACATGAGTCTCTTCAGACCTTACTGTACATGATTTATGAGCTTCCAGAACTTCTGATTGAGGCTTGTGTGACCTCCTCATTAAACTCCTTTCCACAAATTGAACATAGAAATAAAAACAAAATATTTTTTTTATCCAGTCGCTTTCAAATTCGCGTTCACACGTACTCTGTGAATAGAGAGTGGTGATGCTGAGCATGCTTTCTACAAGATAAGACATTTAATTCTCTGTTGAGCAACAAATCCTTTGTCTTGTCATTCATCTCGCCTTACTCTCATCACGTGATCAGTGAACTGTGTGACACGGTGATTGCAGCTTATATAGTACGCATGCAATGATGATTGACAGGACTGAATGATTAGGCTCCTCCCAAACCTATGTTTGGAACTTCATATAAAAAAAAACTAAAAAAACAACAGTGACTGGTTGGCATTCTTAGAGAACCAGGTTGCATTCGCAAACTAAGACATTCCCTTTCGAAGTGGAACTTCGACACTGCGTCTTGGTGTTGATGCTTTGGGGAAGGCAATGCCCACTATGCCATGCTGAAGAAAATGCCTGGTCTGCTAGGTTGTGAGTACGCAGAAACAGAGTGGGCATAGCACTTAAGTGACTCTACTGTTCCAACCCAGGGTCAGAAAGAGCACATCAACACCCAAAGGCACATCCTACGTGACTTGTGCAAGAGATGCACAGTGGCCCTGCTCTCTATAGCCAGTATCCACAGACACTTAGGGAATAATCTCCAAAACTTCTGACCTCAGATGAGGGAAGTCCAGGTTTAGACAGCCCCAGCATGGGACGCATGACATTCTATGTAACTCCATTACCAAACAACCTAGCCAAAGGGTGAGTTTGCAGCCCTACTTTAAAACCCACCACGGTGTCCTTGTCTAGAGGGAAGCTCTCTAGCCCTACTTAAACTCCAATAAACAATTTGGAGATGGCAGTAAAAGAGAAGTGTGGGATGTATAGCGTTCTATACAGAGGTCTACACTGATTTTCTCAGTCCCTGTTTGGTTACATTCTATTTCGCTTAAGTGTCTATAGCCTTTTTTTTTTTTTTAATTCCACACANTTTATTCCACACATGCACTTTTTGAGGGAGCCCACAAGTCATTTCTTTCTCCTGCTTCCCACGCACGTCCGTTTTCAGCAATTCAAAATTTGTCCCACGCCTCACTCTGTTACATCGGGTCCTGCAGATGACCTCAGGATTGCAGACCTCTACTTTATGCCCAACTTCGCCAAATTGCAACCCATTAACAAGGGAGCACAAACTACTTTTGACCCTTTTTACATGAGGGAGGATAAAAGAGAGAAGATAATCTCACTCTTTATTAGCTCTACCCTGGAAAAAGAGTTCAGAAATTCAAGTGACCTTGGCAACAACAGAGGGATGACATCAGTGATCCATCTCTGTTCCAGCAGTCCACTCCAGTCAGGTAGAGTGTGCGGGATGTACTTGGACATAATCCAACACGTCAACTGAAAGTTTCTTGATGAATATAAGAATGCGGCAGCATTCATAACATAATAAAGCAATGCTAAACGTAATAGTGACACAGGTGACAGAAAGAGTGGTTTCCTCTAACTTAACACCTCCAGCTACCCTGGAAGGAGGGCCCAATAAAAGCGAAGGGGTCACATAATCTCACCGCGACCAACACATTCTCCATTCCCTGAACCTAAGCCCCAGGGGAGCACGCTGACCAACAGCATTGCTCTGGAGTAGATAAGGTAGTATTCGCTGTTAACGTTAGTCCATACTCTGTGCCTAAGCTCTTGCAAATAATTTTTAAGCATGGTTCTCCTAGAGTAGCGAGCAAACATAATCATTGGAGGAGGCCTCAACTCTCTCTCCATATCTCTCTCTCCGTATCTAATTCCTCAAAACTAGACACACCACATTATAATGCTCTCACCCAGGTCATAAGCGGCCTAGGATCGGCTTCCTAAAATGACATGAGAGCAGTGGTGTTTAATAAATCTCCATTTTGGATCAGAAGAATTAGCAGAGCAAGCTTACAAATAAAAAAAAATGGGACTTAAGAGCAATGGAGCTATCAGAAATCAAAAGGGGAAAAAAACTCCCGTCAGACTCCTCTGCTCAACTTACAATACTCACGATCGATCCTGCCCTTCCGCCTCGGCAGCCACAGGACCTGAACTGCGAGGGGCAGACGCTCGACTCAAGAAAGAGCCAAGCATGGGTAGAGCTCCTCACAGTGAACCCATAGTGAATGCATTCAACTCCCTCGAGAGCAGAACGAGCTTGTAAACGCATGATTCTCATTACTCTAAGAAAGTCAAGCAAGAACAGAGCTTCCTATTGCAAATGCATTGCCATGAGTGCCTCCAACTTCCTCGAGAGCTGAAAGTGCTCAGCACAAACACTAATTCTATCCCTTGAGAGAGAATCATGAACAAAAGCTGAACACAATGAGCTCATCCAGCTCCCTCAAGAGTCGAACGCGCTCCAACAAATTCTCAACAAAGCAGCTCCTGAAGACAAAAGGAAAAAAGCCAATGACGTGTTACTCAGGCGCCCTTTTATATTCACGCATGCTTCGCACGTGACGTCATAGACTGCCATCTGCCAATGAATTTGGTGTTTTTACGCATGCTTCAGACACCGGTCACGCTGAGGGCGCTTCCCATAGTGTCAACACCAAGACCCAGCATCGACTTCCACTTCGAACTCTGACACACAGTTAAATAATGTTCAGAGCTTAACAATAAGGACTGTCCAATGACCAGTGTTAAAGATGCTCGGAACAGTTGACGGGATTGTCACTGACCCCATCAGGCCACCATTGTCACAAACCTCTATCATTTGCACGTGTTTTTAAGTTGCACATGCTCTTGCCAATTTATTAATTCAAGCGATTTTAAACTGTTCAAGCACATGAAAGAAAACTGAATTTGGTACCTGCACACGGTTTCTTTAATTTGAATTGTATTTATTAGTGTTATTACTTATAATTAGTATATTTGTTCTTATTTTATTACTGACTGTTTACTTATCTTTAATAATGTTTGAACTTTATATTATATAACTTTAAGTTATATATTTATAACTTCTGGCTAGTAGTTTTTGTTGTGGTATAAAAATTGGAATTGAGAATTGTGAAACTTAATGGGTATCTATAATTTTGGTTATTACAATACAAGGTTACATGGGTCAAAAACAATGAAAACAATAACTATTATATTCTATTTATTTATTTTTGTGGCAGGACAAGTGACAATTTCGGCTCGACTGGGGCTATAGAAAACATCCTTAGTGTTGAGCACAGATGTTACTACAGTAGTTTATAAATATCAGATTGAAATATCAGATCAAACATTTGTTGATTCTAAGGTCAAGAACACATTTCGTATTACATAAAGGTTTATTTAAAGGAATAGTTCAGCTACAAATGAAAATTATCTCATGATTTACTCACCCTCAAGACATCTAAGGTGTATATGACTTTCAGACAAATACAATTGGAGTTATATTTAAAAATATACTGGTTCTTCCAAGCTTTATAATAGCAGTGAATGGGAGGCCCAAATTTGGAGCCCCCAAAAAAGTGCATCCATCCATCGTAAAAGCACTCCACACGGCTCTAGTGGGTTAATAAAGGCCTTTTTTTAAGCCCCTGGAGCCATGTGGAGTACTTTTACGTAAGATGGATGCACTTTTTTTGCTTTAAAATCGGTCCCCCTGTTCACTCCCATTATAAAGCTTGGAAGAGCCAGAATATTTTTAAATATAACTCCGATAGTGTTTGTCTGAAAGAAGATAGTCATATACACCTAGGATGAGTAATAATGGGATAATTTTCATTTTGGGGTGAACTATCCCTTTAACATCTAATAGTTCTCCCTCTGAAACACCAGACTGTACCCTGTTCATGTAAAGTGTCATCTTTATAGATACCTCTGGTTCTTCAGCTGATAACTTGAGGGGAATATGTGGGGAAGATCTATGAGCTGCACTTGATGATAAATATCAGTTAAACCCTGTGGCCTTCTCCACTCAAACGATGACTTCCATTGCATTGCGGTAGATTTTTTTTAAAGATCAAAAATTACAGCACCTGACTCAGAGCAAAAGTTTCTGATTAGGTACTCACCAATGTGGCCAAGGCCAAAATTCTTGAATGGTTTGAAATGTGATTGCTAAATGTCATTAATTAACTTTCCCTCATCATCTGATGTCCAATAACAGTTTGTGTTCTGCTCATCTCTGTGCAGGGGCTCTTCTGCTCTGAGTTTAGTCATCAAATTCACACGTGAAATGACTTCCTGCGGTCTGTGCGCACGCAGAGCAGTTTCAGTGCAGCATAATTTAAGCTGTCAGAGAGGCGGTTTCAGTTTCAGTCAGTCAAAAAATGTTTTCCTCGACATTAAAGGAAAAGTTCAGCCACAAATGAAAAGTCATTTAGTCATTTACAGCACTCACCCAAATTAATATGACTTTCTTTCTTCTAAGAATGTCCAGGCCTCTCCTGTGTATTTGATGAAAGCAAATGGGGACATT
>RJVU01023796.1:177276-218160 GCA_003731715.1 Anabarilius grahami
AAAAAAAAAAAATTTTTTTTTTTTTCTATAAAGTACAGTAGTAGCCAAAATTGATGTCCAGCCTGGGAAAATTGACATCTTGACCCTTCATTCAAATATTAAATATGTGTTAAAGATTTTGTAGTCATATTGCGTAGGCCAGGCTGTCATACAACGAAATTATGCGTGAACACGAAAATGCGAGAACCAACAAAATATTAAAAACTGAAGAAAACCAACAGAAAAACAAAACAGTTTTTCTATGCATTTTTCTTTTGCATAGTAAAATTGAACCTGTAGCTGTAGGTTGCCTTTTTTTTGTCAGATAAATACCTTGACCAGGTTTAGTGTTTTGTTCTTCCCTCATATTTAAAATATTTTAAAAATATATATATATATATATATATAAATTAAATGTTGATTCAGTTCAGTTCAATAACGGTGTCAGAGAAGTGACAGAGAATTGTTTTTAGCAAGCATCACAGTACCGCAGAAACCTTGTTGTATTTGTTTGGTTTTGTTACTGATCCTGTAACCCTGAGTTTGTTTAACCTGTCTAGCTTTCGCCGTATGTAAAAGACTCTTAATTACTAACACCCAAATACTGCAACCTGTCGCAGGACATCAGAAGGGCCGTTCGGCGGGCGAACAACTGTAAGAACAACAAGAGGTACATACATGTAGACAAGCCACCTACCTGCATGTTAGAGGAGAACAGGAAGTACCGCCTGATCAGCGAGCCCGTGGGTCACATCACACCAGAGGTAAGGGTCGCAGCCGGTGATCGCAGCACACTCAGCAGCGCAGGCTTTGATAGATCACGTGTGCATGTGTCTGCAGGACATGCTCTTCACGCCTGTCATCGTGGAGGTGAAGGGGTACTTCGAGGTCTTCTTTGAGGAGAGTCCTCCTTTCAAACTGTCCTTGACAGATGCCGACTCGGGACATACTGTATGGACTGCGACCATCAGAGAGGGTACGGCTTCAACACACGAACACGAGCGGCTCGTTTCAAGGAGATGGCGACACTGTTGCCAAAATGTAACTTTATTCAAGATGTTACTCCTGAACTTACAAGAAATCCACCTCAAGCCTAGTACCAGACCCATAAGGGACATAGAGCAGCACAGGTGCAAACATCCCCAGTACTCAACGATTTTAATGTTAAGGCCAAGTGTTAAACTTTACATTATTCATGTGTCTCCCTTAAATATGAAGTCAGAAAGATGCTTTTGTGTCAAAAGCGGGAAACGTCACAGCATAACAGGGCTGAACAGAGTGCAGGTACAAAGACAAATTATGTGTTTGCTCAGAAAAAATGATGTATTATAAACCTATAAGTCAAATAATGTGACTAAGTTCAAGATTTCTAACAGTAATTTGTGGAGAATTGACCCTGTGTGTGTGTGTACCTGTGATTGGAAAGAACAATAAATCTTGTATTAATTCTTTTACAGGGGACTGTGTACATCATCTAGAGGAAAACCCCAGAAAACCAATGAAAGGTATGCAATGCAATGAGTGCTGCAGGGATGACGTATGTTTAGCACATCGTCCTGAAGTCAATGGGTTTTTGGTTAACTGGCTGAAATAAGGTCTGTGGTGAACACATTAAAGGGGTCACAGCATGAAAATCTGAGTCTTTCTGTGTTTAAGTGCTATAATTGGGTCCCTGGTGCATCTACCAACCCAGAAAATGTGCAGCTCAGATTTTGCTCCTCTTGTGACGTATGAAGAGGATCTTATTATAATATTATTGCCCCCTTAATCTGCATGTTTCCACCCACAGCGCCGCCATTTTTTTTCGAACACCATGGCAAAAGTTCAGGCAAAGCATGCAAACCGTTCTGTCGTTGGCTGCACAGACGAGCACTGAACAGCCTCAGAGGAGACAAGAGAGCAGTGGATTTATTTTATTTTCAATGGAAATCCCCCAGGATTGCTTTAGAGAAGAGGAAGAGTTGTTGTAGTAGAGTGTTGTTGTCATGCCGTCATTTTACGCCGGACTGCTTCACAAACGAGGGTCAATTCAACACAAAAGATGAACATGACGGCACATGCTAGTGGATGAGTTGAATCAACTCCACAGCAACTACATAAATTTATCCACTAACCATTCAGAAACGTCCAGTTTCATTCTAAAAGTTGTAACTTCTTCCTGAGTCTCTCCATCAGTGTCGACTCCGGTCTGAACAATGTAAGGCTGAACACTTTCGTCATTTTGTCTGCGTGAGATTCTCCAGCTTTGTTGTTGTTGAGCTGTTAAAGCTCCGCCCTCTTCTGGAGCAGCAGCTCGTTTGCATTTAAAGGGACACACCAAATAGGGGCAAATTTGACAAGCTATAATAAATGATCTGTGGGGTATTTTGAGCTGAAACTTCACAGACACATTCTGGAGACACCAGAGACTGATATTACATCTTGTTAAAAGGGGCATTATAGGTCCACTTTAAATGTCATCAGGCTGAACAGGAAAACTTCTCACTAGTCTGCTTTGTTGTGTTGATATTTTCAAACTCTTCTAATGCAAACTTTTAGGGAAAGTGTTTTTAAATAAAGACACTCAGGCCCTGTTTCCACTTGGTATTAAGATGCATTTTGGTTAATCGGATCACAAGTGGATGATGCTAAATAAGCGGGGTGTAAAACATTTTGAGCTTGTCCACTTTTGACCACTTCAGAAGGTAGTTGAAAACTCATTTGACCAGATTGCTTTGGCAGTGTAAACGCTCATGTGGTCGAATGTGTTTGAACAGCCACTAAAGGCCGTCTACTCTCCTCCTACTGACCTAATGCATTAACATAATGGGAAGCGCATTGGCAAGACGGGATTTAAACTTTGCCGGCCGAAGACCCAAGTTTGGTTTGAAGAGGAAAAATGTACCAAGCACAATGTTCTCTCACCATTCCTGATTTCTAACACAACCTCACTGATGCTTTCAGTCACGTTCATGTGTAAATTGCATGAGCTTATTTATTCCATTAGATAAAAAGATCTGAAAAAACCTACACATTTACCCGCTCATAGACGAAAAAATCAGGACAGCAGTGAAAGTGGACAAAAGAGACAACAGGAATGTCTCCCTCGACTACTTGTGATCCGATCAACCAAAATGCATCTAAATACCAGCTGTAAACAGGGCCAGAGAGTTGCTGAAGCTTAATGGGGATCAATATTTTGTGGTCTCGCCCTCTACAGGCAGAAAGAGACACAGCAGCACATCAGAGGAAGAGCTCTGTAACAAGCCCAGTAAGAAATCTCGCGGCGTTGATGAGTCTGGTAGGTTCATGACGAGTGTGACACCTCCTCCCTATTGTATTTGTCCTGCATATATCATGACTGAAGTGCTGCTGTGTCCTCAGACTGTCCCGCGACGGCCGCAGCTCCAGACCTGACGGACCAGCAGCTGATGCAGGTGGCCAAACGCATGGGGAAGGAGTGGAAGATCGTAGCCATCTGCTATCTGGGCCTCTGCAAGCAGGATCTGGAGGAGATGGAGGCCGCGGAGGAGGACGTGACCATGCTGAAGTTCAACATGCTGGAGCGCTGGAGACGACGGCAACCGAAGGGGAAAGCGGGAATTCAGGAACTCCACAAGTGTCTGAAAGACAACGATGACGTGCCTAATGAGGTCATCGCTGTGCTGGACGGTGGGTAGCGTGATCTTGTGTGTTTCAGTGTGTAACCGCTAGGGATGGCCGGATGGCCCGCGGTCAGTGCGATGGCAATATTAAGGGTTTGAGGTGTTTTTGAAACTCTTTTTAGTGGTCATCCGATATATATCAGTCGATATTTGGCATTTTTTTGAATTATCACCATTGGCCGCTAAGTCGTCCAATAAGAGTCAGAAGTGGGACTTTTATTTTTATTTGTCTGTAAATAAAATAGTGTGATTTCATATGATAGTTTTATATCGGCTACGCTGCTCTCTATACGATATCGTCCATCAAAAAATCGATCAACCACTACTTAACATGCTGGTGATGAGGCTCATGGAGTGAGATGCTGAAAAACAGTGAGATGTGACATCAAAAGCATCTGTGCAATATAGACCAGCAGATCAAAAATAGCACAGGAATGCAGAAGAACGTTCTGTGTGTGCGGGAATCAAGGCCACTTCTTCAAATGTGGTGTTCAGTCATGTGACGCCTGTGATTTTAGCAATCTTTATTCCTGTTTAGACAAGACACTTTTAGCAGAAACATCGTTTTTTTGGGGGGCACTGGACAATTTTGAGATTTTAGGCTTCTATAACATTTCTTCTGTCAGATTTGTGGGAAGAAAACATGCAAAACATATTAAAGTTTTTATCTAGGGTTTTTTTTTTTTTTCGGTTACAATACATATCTTTAAAAACGCTGAGCTTTTTTCACAGAAATGCTGTTTTTCAGTCTGTTGACAGTATTCTCTGATGTATGGATTGATAAAAAGAGAAATGAAAAATCCCCTCTGTAAAAACCTTGAACTCTAATATGTCAGCAAATCCAAACAAGAATTGTGAACCTGGCTTTACCCGGTGCTCAGATTACTGTTCTGGAAAAACAGAAAATTAAATTGTCCTAATGTACTGTGATTAATCAACTGCGGAAGTATTATGATATATATTAGTTAAATGTTTATTACATCTTGCCTTAAACATATTCCTGCATGGAAACAACTTTAATGTCTTTGTAAAGTGGCTTGAGGAGTGCAGTTTTCCTCGGACGTGTTTCCGATTGGAAACTTTAACATTTCTGTAATCATGTCAGTTACTACTGTGATCATTTTTAGATTATGACGATGATGTGCAGTTTGAAAAGCTTCAGAAAAACTGCTATTTGTTTTTATGTGTTTCATTCGATGTGAATGTGTCTCTGTCTCATCGTTTTTCCAGAGATGCTTCAAAATAATTCAGCTACGTGACCTTGAGCTGAGAGACGGGCCCACATCTGTCCAGCTGTCCGGATTCTGACCAACTGTGGACGTCTGCCGCTCTCCAGGGTGTGACAGACTGTCAGAAATATCATTTTAAGCACTGTTAGAGAGCGATGAAGATGGAGCAGTCACGTTGAGAGCTGCAGTGAAACTGAAATCTGGTGCTAAAGTGAGCTCTGTGTGACGTCCTGACTGCATCTGAACATTGTTTGTACGCAGCTCTTTATTTCTGACAGATGTACACTTTTTTTTTAGATGTACATATTTTAATGTCTTCCAAAGGATTGTATTTTGTTGAATTATGAGCCGTGATCATCTGGTCTTGATGTTTTGGTCTCAGGTGCAGACGTTGTGGACTAATGTGCAGGAGTGTAACACCAGCGTATATCATGATATTCATGCAGAACACACACTTGAACGCATATGGTGCGGTCATACGACACCGGTTAAGAATATTTCAGAAAACAGGCTCCTTACGTTTCTCTGTCGGATGAAATGTTCAGTTGAATCCACACCTTATGATGTACTTTCTCAGGGGAATCGCTTTATTTTGGTGGAATTACCTTGGGTGACTTTTCTTTAGATGAATAAATCATGAAAATGTATGAAAATACTAAGTGTTTCAGTCTAGTTTTTACACTTTTCAATAACGCCAGTCATTTTTGCAGTTCAGTAAACGCTCTTTATTACATGAAGTCTTTAATCAAAAAATTCATTTCTGATGTGATCTTCCTTTACTCGGTCTTAGGTGTCATCCACACAAAAACACAAAATACATTTTTTGTTACACAAATAATTTAATAAATAGTCAATAAATAATGTACTACTTGCATGTAAATAAATAATTTCTCAAAACAAATAAATAATATTAAATAAACATTCAGCTTGATTAAATCATTTAGCTTATATATGAGTGTCACGCACTGGTTTCTGCTCGTGTCAGAGCCGCTTTGAAGTGGTGGTGTGGTTTGATTGATCATGTGAAGATTAACCTACTGAAGAAATCTGAGTAATCAGTAGTGAGTAGTGAAATGACATCACTTCCTGTGGTCTCCGGAGGCGATGTACGCGAGCGCTCTGTTCATGGTGATGGCCCGCACGTGGAAGCCCTTCAGCGTTTTGCACAGGGACAGACGGTCATCGAAGGACGAGCCGCTCCAGACGACCCACTGCACACAGAGGAAAAGAGCAGACGGGCCGTGACTGACTGAACGAGTGCGTCTGTGGAGCGTGAGCGTTTGAGACGACTACAGACACTCACCTCAGGAAACGCTCCTTCAGCGGCGGCGCCGTTTGCTTTCAAGCACTTCAAATGAAGCAGAATGTTGTTATTAGAGTCTTCATCACACACATGACTGTTTTTACTGTTCAACATATAAAATATGGAAGCTTGTTTCTGCCACAAAAAAAATAAAATGGTAATTGCGACTTTATATCGCACAATTCTGACTTTATACCTCAAATCTGACTTTATAATTCAAATCTGACTTCATAATTCACAATTCTGACTTTATAACTCAAATCTGACTTTATAATTCACAATTCTGACTTTATACCTCAAATCTGACTTTATAATTCACAATTCCGACTTTATACCTCAAATCTGACTTTATAATTCACAATTCCGACTTTATAACTCAAATCTGACTTCATAATTCACATTTCCGACTTTATAACTCAAATCTGATTTCATAATTCACAATTCTGACTTTATAACTCAAATCTGATTTCATAATTCACAATTCTGACTTTATAACTCATAAATCTGACTTTATATCATACAATTCTGACTTTATAACTCATAAATCTGACTTTATATCATACAATTCTGACTTTATAACTCAAATCTGACTTCATAATTCACAATTCTGACTTTATAACTCAAATCTGATTTCATAATTCACAATTCTGACTTTATAACTCAAATCTGACTTCATAATTCACAATTCTGACTTTATAACTTGCAATTCTGACTTTAAAACTCATAAATCTGACTTCATAATTCACAATTCTGACTTTATAACTCAATTCTGACTTTAAAACTCATAAATCTGACTTCATAATTCACAATTCTGACTTTATAACTCAAATCTGACTTTAAAACTCATAAATCTGACTTCATAATTCACAATTCTGACTATAACTCAAATCTGACTTCATAATTCACAATTCTGACTAACTCAAATCTGACTTCGTAATTCACAATTCTGACTTTATATCTCACAATTCTGACATTATAACTAAAATCTGACTTTAAAACTCATAAATCTGACTTTATAATTCACAATTCTGACTTTATAACTTGCAATTCTGACTTTAAAACTCATAAATCTGACTTCATAATTCACAATTCTGACTTTATATCTCACAATTCTGACATTATAACTCAAACCTGACTTCATAATTCACAATTCTGACTTTATATATCACAATTCTGACTTTATAACTCATAAATCTGATTTCATAATTCACAATTCTGACTTTATAACTCATAAATCTGACTTTATATCTCACAATTCTGACTTTAAAACTCATAAATCTGACTTTATATCTCACAATTCTGACTTTAAAACTCATAAATCTGACTTCATAATTCACAATTCTGACTTTATAACTCACAATTCTGACTTTATATCTCACAATTCTGACATTATAACTAAAATCTGACTTCATAATTCACAATTCTGACTTTATAACTCACAATTCTGACTTTATAACTCAAACCTGACTTCAAAATTCACAATTCTGACTTTATATCTCACAATTCTGACTTTATAACTCATAAATCTGACTTCATAATTCACAATTCTGACTATAACTCAAACCTGACTTCATAATTCACAATTCTGACTTTATAACTTGCAATTCTGACTTTATAACTCATAAATCTGACTTTATATCTCACAATTCTGACTTTATAACTCAAACCTGACTTCATAATTCACAATTCTGGCTTAATAACTTGCAATTCTGACTTTATAACTCATAAATCTGACTTTATATCTCACAATTCTGACTTTATAACTCATAAATCTGATTTCATAATTCCCAATTCTGACTTTATAACTCGCAATTGAGTTTATATTTTGCAGTTGTGAGAAAATGTCATAATTGTGAGATAAAAAGTTGCAATTACCTTTTTTATTTTTTATTTCATGGGGGAAACAAGCTTCCATATTAAACACTAAATTGAGAACTCGTTCTGCCTACTTTTCCACACAAGAGGAAAAGTCGGCATTTTTTCACAATAAATGTTTCCATCAGTGGGATGAAATGGGATTGATCCCATCACAAGCACTTAAACACTTTGTTATTTATAAATCAAATTCAGTTCTGTTTAAAAACATCTCAAAATTGGACTGAATATGGATATAGTATTCTGCTTTACTGCAAACACAGCCGCACTGGCTGCAGGTAATAGTGTGTTAGTATGCCATTCAGACTGATGTGAAGGTGGAGGTTCTCACATGCATGAGGTCTTTTGTGGCCGTCATGACCGGGCTCAGATCGCTCACGCTGGGCTCGTAGGAGTTCAGCAGCAGATCATAATAGTGCAGATCACCTCTGATGTTCCTCAAACACTCAGTCTGGGAAGAAAACACCAATGCATTAGAGAGCGGACTCAAACCCAAATCATCAGCTGGACATAAAACCTCACAGCAGACTCACCGTGCTGAAAGAAGAGTTTCTGCGGTCGGAGCAGGACGTGTTCTGAAATCAGAGGCAGACAGAAATGAGTTACGCTTGTGTGAAGGACGAGCAGAACAACACAAATATATATAAGCAGCAATCACAGGGCCAGGGGAGATGTGTGTCGTAACAGACCTGGGCAAATTCAAACACTATGATCACATTTACTGTCTTCTAGCATTATTTACCAAAGGATGCAGTGGCAGCAGAGTTTGATCTATCAGAAAAGCTTTTAATAACTTGGGGACAATCTGGATGAGCTGAAAATGATGAAAAATCTGATTTTGATGACATGTTTCTAGGTCACTCAGTTCAAAAGATATGACCCAAAACGTCCAGGAAAGCTCGAGCTGCGAGTGGCGTGCACTGCAAAAAATGCTGTTCTTACTTAGAGTTTTTGTCTTGTTTCTAGTCAAAATATCTTAAAGTTCTTAAATCAAGAGGCATTTTCTTGACAAGTAAAAATTATTTTCTTGTTTTCAGAAAAAAGAAGTCAAAATTAAGTGAGTTTTTCCTTAAAACAAGCAAAATAATCTTATATCAAACCAAAAAGAAGCTATATAATCTTGTTTTCAGTTTGGATTAAGATTATTTTGCTTATTTTAAGGGAAAAACTCACTTAATTTTGACTTATTTTTACTTGTCAAGAAAATGCTTCTTGATTTAAGAACTTTAAGATATTTTGACTAGAAACAAGACAAAAACTCTAAGTAAGAACAGCATTTTTTGCAGTGTGTGTAAATACTCACATCGGTGGCGATGGGCTGACAGACGGACGCCGTGTGCGTGTGAGGAATCATCCGAGCCTCCAGATCCGTGCAGTTAAAACCAGCAAACAAATCCCGATGCTTCATCTTCCCCTCCTGCGTTCACACCACAAACAGAAGATGATCTGAGGCACATTCACATCAGAACCGCTAGAACAGTTCAAACATCAGACTTATGTTATCAGACATGTTTGCATATATTACAAATAATCTCTCTCTCTCTATATATATATATATATAAAATATTGATTGGTAAGTTAATATTGTTTATCAGTGTATGTTTCTGTAAAATCCCTTGAACAAGTCAACAAAATCCAGTTTCTTAGTGACATCATCGACCAGCAGATGACATCATTTTGGTGGGAAAACAGCAGCACAAACATCAGCCTTATCAACAAAATGTCACATGTTTGAAATATATAAATATATTTTCATTAAGTATTTAATAGACATCCACTACACTCTCCTCACAAATAAAGGGTTTTTATCCCGCAGCGATTCCACTGACGGACCATTCTGGGTCCCATAAAGAACTTTTCACTTTTTAATGATCCAAAGAACCATGGAAAGATTCCGTGGATGTTACGGAAGCATCTATGCCAATAATAATGGTGAGTGAGAAACAGTGATTTCTTGATGGTTGACGTACCTTCTCCATGATGTGCGAGAGGTTGCTGAGCAGAGATCTGGCGGCGGAGGAGCACGGACACTGCTGTGTGTTCAGAGGCACCGGAGAGCCCATCGCAAGAGCCACAACTACACAAAACACAGCGCCTACACACACACACACACACACCATCAGACAGACAGCAGTCAATCAAACAGTCCTTGACACATTATAACAGCTTTCATTAATGTCACGATCAGATAAACGTGTAATGATGAACATATAAATCATTATATGAGCGGTCAGAGCTACTCACAGATCTTCATGGTGTGTGTCGTCAGGTCAGAGTATGTGCTCTAGTAAGAGTGTGATGGCTTTATACTCTCTCTTAACTGATGGGGAAATCCCTCAATAATGCTCAATAAATGCACAGTTTTTCTTTTGGTTTGTTGTTACTAGAATAAACAAATACGCTGTCATCACAGTGACATCAGAAACAACAGTTTTACATTACATGCTGTTTTCACCTCATTCAAAAGACTAATCAACACCCTCAATACTTCTCACCAATGACAGGCAAACTTTTTGAGATGACAGAACTGAATGTGTGTAGAGAGGAAAATGTCACTGAATGTGGTTTGATGACATTATGTGTGCTTTGAGAGGTTTTATTTGTTTTTTCCAGCCCTCCTTTACCATGGTGGCCAATCACAGAATTTATTTGTGTCGCAATAATGTGTAAAAACAGTCATTTGTGCTCTCAAATAGAATATGATACATAAAATCATCTTCATCTGTGGGAGTTGACAAATTTCCAACATATAAAAAAAAAAAAAGATTCATTTGCAAAATAGCAAATAATTCAGACGGTCGAATGAAAAATGACTTCATGCCACTGCTTGGAAATTATTGTCACCGAAACACGTTTGTGGATGGAAAAATGTACAGCGAATAACATTTGAATGGTTAGAAACGTGATGTGAAAGTCAGCTGCACCTCTGCTTCGTTTAATCTTGTTAATCACATGAGCAGGTTTATTCTAAAGCGTTAAAGACGATCCGGCACACCACAGTCTATGAAACCAAGTTTTATTTTTCTTATTTTATACATATCTGTACATAAGCATCTCCCTCAAATAAAGAATCTGAATACAATAGAATGAAAATGATATTAACACACTTATTATTCAAATGACTCGTGTCAGAATCAACATACCAATCGGAGTGAACGTTACCAAAAGCTACAAGTCGACTACAAGGCAGGCATGTTTCCTCTTTAGCACCTTCAAATCAACCTTTAACTCACAAATCACCATAGAGAGGCGTCTGTTTTTTTAAATACTGTCCAACTGAAACATTTCCACGGTTAAATCACGGCTTGTTCAAAGAGTCTTCTTTCTTTTCCTTTTTTTTAAAAACTTGAATTAAATTTCTCACGAGGTGCTTTTGCACCATTTCATGTTTTGACGGTTATAATTTAGTGGCAAACGTAAAAGATTGGAACGGATCTATGAGAAAGCGAAGGCCGATCGCTGCACGGGAAGCCGGTGGCAGTATCCAGGACGTCCGCGAGTGCGTCCCGCTCCCATCTCGTCAGACACGGACCCCAAGCGTCCCGGACTCTCACTCGGAGTTTTAGTACGTGAGGACGTGAGCGATCATCAGCAGTTATGAACCACAGAAGCAAAGGAAAGGTGTCTGGTCTGTACTGATGACTGGTGTGGAGGTGTGCGGCCTTCATTTGGACGGCGTCTTCTCCGCCAGGTGTTTCTGCTGACTCTGAGCGTGCCTGTGGAAACACACACACACACACACACGCGCACGCGTTGAGTTTCCATGTTTTATAGGGACATTCCATAGACATAATGGTTTTTATACTGTACAAACTGTATATTCTCTCCCCTGACCCTAAACCTCCCCATCACAGAAAACTTTCTGCATTTTCACTTTTTCAAAAAACACCGCTTAGTATGAATTATTAGCTGTTTTCCTCATGGGACATTTTATTTGATTTCAGTTAACATTCAGTTTTAGTTTTAGTGGGCTCGTGTTCAGGGATATAATGTGTATTTGGGTCTAATTATATTAATTAGCCTTAATAAACCATTTGATACAATTTACTTATTATGCACATTAATGTTAGTGTATTTACACAAATGTTCCATATTTAACAAGTTATGAAGCAAAATATCTAGCTTCTGCCAGACCATCTTCCATATAAAAAGTGTAACGCCTCTCGCAGTTCAAAACATTTACTCTACATCCAACGCCTTCCGTGTTCAAAAAAGCTTAACTTTGAGGACGGATGTTTTTCTTAAACAAATGCATTGTTTTGCTTCGGAAGGTCTTTATTACGGAGCCCCGGAGCCGTGTGGAGTACGTTTATGATGGATGGATGTGAATGTCTTCAGCTCATACTCATTGATCACTGCCATTATAAAGCTCAGATGCGTCAGGATATTTATTAATATTTCTCAGATTGTGTTCATCAGAAAGAAGAAAGTCATATACACCGAGGATGGCTTGAGGGTGAGTAAAGCTTGGGCTGATTTTCATTTGAAAGTGAACTAATCCTTTAAAGACTTGTTCATTGGATGGTTTAAAGCATGCGCTGGTCACCTGGTCAAGTCCTCGATGTCCACTAACATGGCGTCCTGCTCCATGTGAAGCTCGTCCCGCATCAGCAGCAGCTGCACCAGCTCCTCGTTCAGACCTGCACAATCAATCACCCATCAGCTCCGCTGAGCTCCACATGCACGTATGAAGTGCTAAATGAAACGCAAAGAGATTCTTGTATAATTCTATACGAGAGGAAGATGTGCGGTACCCTCGATCTGTGAGTGCAGGTCGTTGACGATGACCTGCAGCTGTCCAAGCGTCATGTCTCGGAGATCAGTGGGCTTCAAACTCCTTTTCATCAGACATTCACTGATGTGTGGCATGTGAGGAAGCTGGAAACACACACACACACACACACACACACACACACAATGAATACAAGGACACAAGCAACAAAAACATGTTCTAAGAACGTTTTGCCAACATTCCCATTAAGTTATGAAAGCGTTATTTTCTGAATGTTCAAAGCGTTTTTTAATTGTTTTAAAAAGTTTTTTCTTGGTTATGTGAAGATCAAGGGAACATTCCATTTGATCATTCTTCAAACATTATGGGAACATAATGAAACAAGTAGTAACATTTAAGAGAAAAAAAACGTTCCATGAATGATGTATAAATAACGTTATTAAACACCAGATAAATCTGAATGAACATTCTATACTTGAATAAGTGGTTACTGGAAGAACGTTTGTTCATAACTTTGAGAGAACCTTCTTAGGATGTTCCCTGTCAGCTTGGGAACATAGGGATAGGGTTAGGATAATGCATAGGAATATGAATAGATTAGCTTGGGATAATGTGGATTCGGCCGGACCAATGAACCGGTCAGGGTGATCAGGAGTGGAGAGGATATAGCTGATGTGTGATTATGGAGAGATATGACAGAGTTCTTCACTGGAGCATCATGACGACACCGATCAAGGCTTCCAGAGAATTCCAGCAGTTTGTCCCTGATTACTGTGTATTACTGTGTCATTACACTGAGTGTTGGGGGCAGTGCTGTGTGTGAGTGGCCATGAACGACACTGAATAAAATATGTATTAACACCAGATCTCTTCACAGAAACTAAAGCAGGTTTTTCACATTACAAATACTAGTATCACACATGGTAATTCTTCAGCAGCTTCAGGTAAATCACCCATCTGAAGTTCCCATGAGGACTCGATTCATTCTGACACAGTTTTACTTTCAAATTATTTCACTTGCCTGTGCTTTTTCCTGCTGAAATGTTTTTCCCCAATGAAGACAGATTGGAGCTGCATGAGATATTAAGGAACTGGGTTGTTGAAAGATGTATTAACTAGCAGGAGAATGTAATGTCAGCTAGAATCAGAATAAGTTTATGTCTGAAGATGTACGGTCTGAACCGATGTCTGATTAATCCTGCCATAAATCAACTGCAATTTCTTTCTTCACATGTGGTTTTAAGAAGGTTAAGGTTTTAGAATATGTGCAAAACAGACTTGGGAAATGGAGGACAACCATTATGTTATTTCTTTTAATTAATATTCAGTAATATTATTGATTTGATTGCATCAGATGGGAACAAAAATTGAACTGGACTGAATAATGACACTATTGTGTTCTGTAGAGCTGCTTATAGCTGAAAATGAATGTTTCATAACTGATGAATTTGGCAACATTAACATTGTTATTTTCCTGTTTATTACAGTGAAGATGCTTTGAAATGATCTGTACTGTATAAAGCGCGATAGAAAAAAAGTTAACTTGACATACACTCCAAAAAAATGCTGGACAAACCCAGTGATTGGGTCAAATTTTTGCCCAATGTGCCGGGTAGTTTTATTTAACTCAACTATTGATTAAAATGACTATATGTCTGGCTTAAAATGAACCCAACATATGTTGGAAATTAAAAATCAGACACGTAATTACTAGAGGCAACAATAATAATCAAAAGGTGAATATTTATTAATAAGCAATTTAATAAATGTTTATTGTTTAATTATTATTAAACGCATTTATAAATGTCAATTTAACACCTTTGAAGAGACGCCGCCAACTCCTGCGAGGACTTCAGGTGGCACAACATCTGGATCAACATGCACATTCCCAATTTTCTATATATCCTAATTATTGTTAATATGTAATTCATTTTTCCAGGAGCTCATTGCTTCTACCTTCAGTTAATCTGCTAACAGTGATTGTAAATTAAATTCCCTAAATTATTACATTATTAGCCAACTGCATTCTCTAAAAATTGTAATGTTGACTTGCATTCTCTGTAAAGCTGCTTTGAAATGATGCGTATTTTGAAAAGTGCTATACAAATAAATGTGAATTGAATTAATCTCCCAAATACTTTGGGTTCATTTTAAGCAAGCAATGAAGTCATTTTTAAACAATTGTTGAGTTAAATAAAACAACCCAACCAATGGGTCAAAACAACCCAATCACTTTGTTTGTCCATTTTCAACCCAACTTAGGTTGTTTTTAACCCAACATTTTTTAGAGTCACTTTAAAAAAAAACAAAAAAACATTTTCATCTTTGTCGAGTGTCTGCGCTGTTTCTCTCCAGAAGTTATGACCAGTTAAAATGTCTGTTTAAACTAGAGTTGCATGCTGTATAAATACAATATGCACATATAAAGAAATTCACATTTAAATTTACACTCTACGTTTCCTTTCACAAACAGTCTGAAGCTGATGCGGAGCGACAACACCTACGTCTGGTGTTATAGTTTACAATACGCCAAAAATCTGCATCAGAAGAACTCAATCTATGAGTTACACTCTCACCTACAACCATTTGACTCTCACACAGAGGAATCATCTTGTTACTGAAACTTCACAGACACATTCTGGAGACACCAGAGACTTATATTACATCTTGTGAAAAGGAGCATTATACACTCTAAAAAATGCTGGGTTAAAAACAACCCAAGTTGGGTTGAAAATGGACAAACCCAGCAATTGGGTTATTTTAACCCAGTGGTTGGGTTAAATGTTTGCCCAACGTGCTGGGTAGTTTTATTTAACTCAACTGTTGTATAAAAATTACTGTATTGCTTGCTTAAAATGAACCCAAAATATGCTGGAAATTAACATTTATTAATATGTTTAATAAATTAGCATTTATTAATAAGATAATGAATAATAAACAATAAACATTTATTAAATTGCTTATTAATAAATGTACACCTTTTGATTATTATTGTTGCCTCTAGTAATTATGTGTCTGATTTTTAATTTCTCACCTATTTTGGATTCATTTTAAGCCAGCCATATAGTCATTTTTAATCAGTAGTTGGGTTAAATAAAACTACCCAGCAGGTTGGGCAAACATTTAACCCAACCACTGGGTTAAAACAACCCAATTGCTGGGTTTGTCCATTTTCAACCCAACTTGGGTTGTTTTTAACCAAACATTTTTTAGAGTGTAGGTCCCTTTTAAACACACGAGACACGTTGCACAGTGAAAACAGTCACAGCACACCATCAGAAATCACTGTAATCACTGTATAAGATATCTGCTGCAATACTGCTCAAAGTGACATGATGAAGGTTTCTCCTACACACAGAGATTTAGTGTGATGAGCTTGAGATGATCTAAATAGGGGCTTCCCCGCTGACACGACCAGTGAAGAGAAACACTCTTAAAGTGGCACTTGTGATGCTGTTTCGAAGGAATTTCACAGCCAGAGGTCAGTTTTGTTCTTACTACCAAAACATGTGCAGAGTTCGGAGGAGCACAGCACAGATGAATCGGCGTGAGTTGCTGCAGATGTGAGAAAACTCCAGCAGAACTCATGAGTTCAGGAGAGTGTGGGCAGCATCAGAGTGGCTAAACGCTGACCAGTAGCGACCGCGATTACCATGGGGATTCAAGCCGCATGTTCGCTTTTCTCGTGCTACATGCTCCTCGCAGGAGAAATCCCCCACCGTGCCCCAACGCTGGAAAACATGCCGCCTTACGCTGCGCTTCGGCTGTAAGACACATCTCAAGAGGAAGTGCATTTGGGCAGTTTTTGCCAGCTGCTTCCTGTTTGGTGTGTCATAGTTTCAGTTCAGAAGGTGGCAGACGAAGAGCAACTATGGTGTTCTCGCCTCCACTCATACAATCAAAACATTTCTGTTTTGATTGTATTTCTATATTAACCTGACCAGTAAGTCACCTAAAGCGTGTCATAATAATATTCCAACTGTGTATCTGACACCACCCATCCAACCATAAAACATCACAACTGTGACAGTGATCGCACAGGTTTATGAAAAAGAGACATGTCATGAGTTATTAATATACCGCACTGTTCAGTTTACTGTATATAACTGTAATGATGATAGTAAAATGACATGAATTTCACACTTACTGTGGCAAGATTTAAAAATGTAGACTTTCCCTTGTGAAAAGAAGTACACTCTAGTATGATTTTATAAAAAAAAATGAGTACTTGATTTAAGTCTGACCTTTAGAAGGCCTTTAGAAGTAGGACGTACATACATCTTTACATGTAACTTCATAATCATTTATTGAAATATGGTTAAAGTGTACTGATGAACTTACTGACAAGCATTTATTTTCAACTAAAATACACTTCAATGTCATTTCTATTCACGCATTTAAATATTTGTAATTGCACATTTGTAATTATGAAGTTGCAATTTAGTACATTTAAAATACACCAACTTTAATATCAAATAACACTCTGCTAGGGGTGTGACGAGATCTCGCGAGATTAAAATGTGACAAGATTTCTCATAGAGGTGAAAAGCTGTCTCGTGAAATGAGCGTGAAGTTAGGATAGAAGTGACGAGAGGACTGACGAGACCATGGCGGCATGTAGAAATATCTTATCTTGTAGAATGTGCGCTCAGTTCCTCCGCTCCCTATTCACAGAGAAGATGCGATCGCGAAATTTAAAGCGAAAGTAAAACGAGATATCAGTACCCCGCATTTTGAAAGATGCATGCAAATATCTCCTGTTAGTCTGGGCTGTGTAGTTGTAACCATCTCAGCTCTGTATCATGAAGAATAAATCTGGTCTCTATTCGCACTTTGAATATTGAGAGAGGACTTTGATTATGGTTGCACTTATTGTTTGCACTTTTTATTTATACTGCTATTATTTCTACGATCAATTTGTTGAAAGGAGTTCAGTTAGGAGGTCAAAGGTTGTAGAAGCTCATAAATCATGTACACCGAGGTCTGAAGAGACTGAAATCATACAGGAGAGTCAGTCAGTTGAGTTTGTGGCAAAACCTTTTACAGTACTTGAGTATTGTTGTCTTTTACTGCATATGAAAATTCATACTCAGAAAGCAGAACTGAAATGACATTCATTACAAGATGATTAGTTAAAACATTTCAAATGCACCTGCAGAATATTTTTCTAGTCGTGTGTTTCGTCATTGAGGATACACTAACAGAGCTAACAGTCTCGTCACACCCCTACACACTACAGTTAGATTATAATCAAGTACTTTACATGTGCTTTAGTATGCTAGTCGACATTCACTTCTTTAAAGGACGACTAAAGATTATTAAAACATAATGTACATTAAAGTACAACTTCTCATTTGAAATGACAATGTTCACTATTTAAAAGTGTATTGCTCTTCTTTTTCACAAGGGTTAGTTTAGCGATAGTCACGATAAATAACTCTTGAGAATCAGCCATTGAAAAAGCCTCATCTGTTGTGAATATTGGAGAAATGACTAGCCGAAGTCTTTCATAATCAATGACACTTTCTTTTTTTCCCAGCCTGCACTAGCTCACACAAACACACACTCTCTGCTCGAGTTCCTGTCTGCACACTGCTGTGGTTGAAGGGACAAACCTTGTCCACGAGCGCACGTGATGTGTGAAACGTGATGTGGGAGAGAGGAACACTCACCAGGTCTGCCACAGGGGACTTCTTACGGTTCTGCTTCTCCACCTCCACCTGCATCTTGGCCATGGGTTTGGCCATGGCGAGCGCCAGCTTGGCCTCGGCCTGCAGCTTCTTCTGTCGGCTCAGGAAGTCCATGTCCTCCAGAGACTCAGAGTCGTCCTCCGTGGTGTCTCTGTCCGAGTAGGACGAACTCTGTTTGCTCTGAAGAGAGAACGGAAGACAAATGATTAGACACTTCTTTACATGACCACAGACCAATGCAACTAACAGAATGATTCAACTGAGCGTTATTTCCAAACGGAATATATGATCAGCATAACAAACTGAAGATGTGATTTGTCATTACAACTCTCAGAGGAAGAACGCATGCACTTTAGCCCACACAACGTCAATAAATACTCGTCTTAAAGTTATTCAATTGAAATGGTTAATGCGAACATATGTGACTCCAGTGGAACTCTGTCGATATAATGGAAACATTCCTGATGTGTGTCCAAAGTGTAAACGATGTAGAGGAACACTGGTTCACTGTATGTGGCATTGTACAAAGATTACACTCTTTTGGGAAGAAGTAAGAGACATTATTCAAAATATTATTTCCAAACAAATAATATAAGATCCAAAATTGTTATTTTTTATTGGGCTTATATCCAGAGAAGCATAACTATACTAAAAATGAACGTACATTTATAGACCTTAGTCTGCTTAACGCCAAAAGATGCATAGCTTTATTTTGGGAAAAAACATGTAGACCAAGAGGCACTTTACGGTTACGGCAGATGCTGTCTGCTCTGCCACTAGAGAGGATTACATGTGCTAAAAGGCAAACAGGGACTTTTTGAGAATATCTGGAATACTTTTATTGATTATGCCAAAGATTTGGATTTAACAGATGACAATGACTGAGATGTGTGGACACTGCAGTACACTTCTGGATAATAATTTGTACCACCTGATTTGTATAACTCATGTATTCTATTTTATATTTAAAAGATAAGTGATAAATATTTGTAGACCGGTGCTTTGTACAGAGATGGCTTTCTGATCGGCATTGTGGTTGTTTGTCTTGTGTTTGTGTATGCACAAAATTTAATAAATATATTCTGGCAAAAAAAAAAAAAAACTGAAGATGAGTGGAAATATGAACATGAATGTGTGCGTGTGTGTGTACTTGTACAACTATCTATCAGGACATTTTGGCCGATCCTCACTTTCTGAGACCCTTTAAAGGGTTCTTTGATTATGATTTCACTTTTGTAACTTTAGTTAGTGTGTAAAGTTGCTGTTTGATCATAAACAACATCTGCAAAGTTACGACTCTCAAAGTTCAATGCAAAGAGAGATATTTTCTTTTACAGAAATCACTTTTTAAACGGCTGGTAGGAACTACAACGAGCTTCTTCCTGGGTTAGTGACATCACAAACCCTAAAATTTACATAAACCCCGCCCCCGAGAACACACAACAAAGGGGGCGTGGCCATGTTGGGCTGCTTTAGAGAAGAGGAAGAGTTGTTGTAGTAGAGTGTTGTTGTCATGCCGTCATTTTACGCCGGACTGCTTCACAAACGAGGGTCAATTCAACACAAAAGATGAACATGACGGCACATGCTAGTGGATGAGTTGAATCAACTCCACAGCAACTACATACATTTATCCACTAACCTTCAGAAACGTCCAGTTTCACTCTAAAAGTTGTAGCTTCTTCCTGAGTCTCTCCATCAGTGTCGACTCCGGTTTGAACAATGTAAGGCTGAACACCGTTACTGACAATCCGCATTTTGGCTGCGTGAGATTCTCCTGCTTTGTTGTTGTTGAGCTGTTAAAGCTCCGCCCTCTTATGGAAAGGGTGCGGGAGCAGCAGCTCATTTGCATTTAAAGGGACACACACAAAAACGGTGTGTTTTTGCTCACACCCAAATATGACAAGCTATAATAAATTATCTGTGGGGTATTTTGAGCTGAAACTTCACAGACACATTCTGGAGACACCAGAGACTGATATTACATCTTGTGAAAGGGGCATTATAGGTCCTCTTTAAATGCCTATTTGAGGGTCAAGATTTGGTTTAAGGGGTCAGGTTATAATTAGGTTTAGGGTAAGGGTTTGGGTTAGGCACTTAGTTGTGATAAGTAGGGTTAGGGTAAGGATATAGAGAATGCATTGTGTCAATGAATGTCCTCACAAACACAGATGTACAAAAATGTGTGTGTTTGAGAGAGAGAGAGTGGACTGATGTGACAGCGCGTGTCCAGGGGGAATCTACACATGTCGTGTGTGTTGTAATGATTAAGGGTGATGAATGATGATTGTACAGGGTCAGTGTAGGTGGGGTCATTTCTCTGGCCTGTGACCCTCTCTGACTCATGCTGTAATGTTACTGTAACTGCTGGGAAGCCATGGCTCTCAAACCACATCCCAGATTCAGGGGCATTCTGGACGGGGCTGTTTCGAAAACTTGCGTGTTTGACCTCTGTGACACTCGTGGCCAGAGTAAACATCACACTGCATCCCTGACTGTGTGTGAGAGTGTGTTTGTGTACCATGGGTGACAGCGGCGTGTCCAGGCTCGTCTCTGTCTTGCTGTCATCTGCATCACTGTCTTTGTCGCTGCCGCTGTCATTGACGAAACAGATCTGCAGGTTCATCCCGCTCTGGAGCCTGTGAAGATATTATCATTTTGAGTTCAGTTTATCAACGAACATATGTTCATTACACAGGCAGGATCATGTGATACACTGGTAAACTCCCTCACATGAAGAGAAAATAATAACCTAAACATGCTAAATATCCAAAACAATTGGTTTTGTTCAAGTCAAATATATTATTAAACGTCACTAACCTATATATGTCAATTTACACCATTTAAAACAAGTAGAAACAGCACTTTAATGCGATAATAGCAGGTTTACAGGTGCTCTGCTGTGGTTCACTAGCAGTATTTCAGTCTTTCTGAAGACATCAGGCTGGGATCAATCAGTTTAATCATTAATAATGCAGGACAAAACCCCAGCGAGAGATTCTGTATGAGCGCCAGGAGGGTTCGAAAGCTCAGTGAACCATCAGAAAACACTGAGCAGAGCTGAAGTTTGTGATGTTATCGACAGTTTAAATACTTTCAACATTTAGCAAAAAAAACCTTAAATAAGAAGAAGGACATTAAAATGGAATGAATTTATAAAAAATCAATGCAAATTTAGTCTAAATGGCTGTAAAAAAAAAAAAAAAAAGTTAATATTTACACACTTTTTTTCTACAATGAATTGAAATTAGTTGCATATTGAATGTCAGATTACAGCAGTGTTGCCAAGTCTGCGGTTTTCCCGAGGAATTGGGCTGCTTTAACACTGTTGCTGCCGGGTGATTTCATGTCCATGGGTTGAAGTGACTCCAAATAACATGATATTTAGTCCCTGGAATGCGAATTTTACCAGGGAACGCCGCCAAAAAGCGGATTTTACCCCCTGGAACGCGATTGGGTGGCAATTGGATGGGTTTTGTTGTGAAAACCTGGCAACCCTGGATTACAGTTCATCTATCACAGCTGAACAGGGTCAGATTTTTAACTGATACACATCACAACTCTGTCTCCATCTGACTGATCACAGTACATGAAGACAACTTAAAAATGTTGTTTAAATATGCATATCATAATGGATAAGCCACTGGGTCAAAATTCTCCTTTGATTTTGTTGACATATTAAAGGTTTTTACAGAGGGGATTTTTCATTTCTCTATTTATCACTCCATACATCAGAAAATACAGTCAACAGACAGGAAAAAAGATGTTCGCCATGTTTTTGGGAATAAAAGTGTTCTATAAATCAGGCGAATGATACATGAAGAAACCTTCAGAATATATATATATAGGAATAAAGCTGTAAACTTCGGCGTGTGTAAATGTTTCTGACTCGTTGCAGGAGAAAAAACTCACAACTTTTAAAGATATGTATTGCATTTGAAATCTACAGACGCAAATAGATAAAGTGCAATAGAATAAACACTTATAAGTATGTTCTTTCCACTAGTGTGGAAACACGAAATCCCAAAAGTGGTTTTGCTCTGGTGACAAGGGATTCATTTATTGCTCAACTCAAAGTAATGTTACATCTAGTCTCGAATCCAGTGGAGGACGTAAACTGGTTCACAGTGTTAATGTTTACTGTAATAACAGCAGCATTATGACATTATGTCAACATGACAAAACAATGACAAGAAGTGCTCATCATGGTCATGTGAAACAGAAAGTGAGGCACAGTGATTGAGGCTAAAGTCCGTGTGCGCTGCTTCCCTTTTGGGAAGAGTCTGTGTGTCGGGATGCGGCGCTGAAGGGGGAAACCCTTCGTGTTCATAGAGAGAGTGCACACTGAAACGTGACGCTGTCTCACTGGTGGAGCTCTGCTCTGATACTGCGGCCATGGAAAGTTGAAGAAAAGGCCCGCTGTCCGCATGTCTCCTCTGTCTGATGTCACTCTCTCTCACAGCAGTCCAAGATGGACACACACACACACACACACACAAGGTGAAAACATCCTGGAAGGCACCACTTACCTGAATTCACACAAGTCCTGCTGTCTGGCTGAAACTACCAGCAGACTTCCTCAAAAAAATGTAAGAGTGCTTTAATAGACACGAAACGTGAGAGCAAAAGATCTGCTGAAGGGAACATCAAGTGAAACTCTCACTGCTGTCATCTTTTTAGGTTTTTTATTAATAGTTTTGGGGTCAGTATGTATTTTTTATTTATTTTTTCAAGAAAATAATACTTTTATTGAGCAAAGATGCATTAAATTGATCAAAACTGACATTTAAAATGTTACAAAAGATTTCTATTTTTTTTTATAAAAATGTTCTTTGGCACTTTCTGTTCATTAAAGAATCTTGAAAAAAGCAGCACAACTGTTTCCAACACTGATAATAATCATAAATGTTTATTGAGCAGCAAATCATCATATTAGAATGATTTCTGAAGGATCATGTGACACTGAAGACTGGAGTCATGATGCTGAAAATTCAGCTTTGATCACAGGAATAAATTACACTTTACTATATATTAATGTAGAAAACATGTTTTAAACTGTAATATTTTACAATTTTGTTCTTTTATTCTTTTAGACTTTTTACAACTTTTTACAAACATAAAAAAATCTTACCGACCCCAAACTTGTTAACTATATACAGTACAGTCCAAAAGATTTTTAATGTTTTTAAAAGAAGTTTCGTCTGCTCACCAAGGCTACATTTATTTAATTAAAAATACAGTAAAAACAGGAATATTGTGAAATATTATTACAATTTAAAATAACTGTGTACTATTTAAATATATTAAACAAAGTAATTTATTCCTGTGATCAAAGCTGAATTTTCAGCATCATTACTCCAGTCTTCAGTGTCACATGATCCTTCAGAAATCATTCTAATATGCTGATCTGCTGCTCAAGAAACATTTAATGTGTACAATTGTACAAAATATTTGTGTACAATATTTTTTTTCAGGATTATTTGATGAATAGAAAGTTCAAAAGAACAGTGTTTATCTGAAATCTAATCTTTTGTAACATTATAAATGTCTTTACTGCCACTTTTGATTGATTTAATGCATCCTTGCTGAATAAAAGTATTCATTTCTTTAATTTCTTTTCAAAAAAATAAAAATAAAAATTCTTACTGACCCCAAACTTTTGAACGGTAGTGTATAATGTTACAGAAGCTTTGTGTTTCAGATAAATGCTGTTCTATTCATCAAGGAATCCTGAAAAAAAAAGTACACAACTGTTTTCAACATTGAAAATAATCATAAATGTTTATTGAGCAGCAAATCAGCATATTAGAATGATTTCTGAAGGATCATGTGACTCTGAAGACTGGAGTAATGATGCTGAAAATTCAGCTTTGATCACAGGAATAAATTACTTTGTCAAATATATTCAAATAGAAAACAGTTATTTTAAATTGTAATAATATTTCACAATATTCCTGTTTTTACTGTATTTTTAATTAAATAAATGTAGCCTTGGTGAGCAGACGAAACTTCTTTTAAAAACATTAAAAATCTTAGTGGTTCCAAACTTTTGGACTGTGCTGTATATAGAAAACCCCTCCTGTGTTCAAAATGCCAGCTCAAAGCGAGACTCGAACCCAAGTCTGCCGGCTCTAACAAGATGCACAGCTCTTATACAGTATAAACCTCAACATCTAAACTTGTTGTTGTGCTCCTCAAACCATTCCTGAGGCATTTCTGCTTTGTGTCAGGAGCATTATCCTGCTGAAAGAGCCACAGCCACCAGGGAATACCGTTTACATGAAAGGGTGTACATGGTCTCAACAATGCTTAGGTAGGTGGTACGTGTCAAAGTAACATCCACATGGATGGCAGGACCCAAGGTTTCCCAGCAGAACATTGCCCAAAGCATCACTCTGCCTCCGCCGGCTTGCCTTCTTCCCATAGAGCATCCTGGTGCCATGTGTTCCCCAGGTAAGAGACGCACACGCACCCGGCCATCCACGTGATTCATCAGACCAGACCACCTTCTTCCATTGCTCCGTGATCCAGTTCTGATGCTCACACTGTTGGCTCTTTCGGCGGTGGACAGGGGTCAGTATGGGCACCCTGACTGGTCTGCAGCTATGCAGCTCCATTCGCAACAAACTGATGCACTGTGTATTCTGACACCTTTCTATCAGAACCAGCATTAACTTCTGGAGCAGTTTGAGCTACAGGAGCTCCCCACATGCATGAGCCTTTTGATAGATACTGACCACTGCAGACCGGCAACACCCCACTATCACCTGTCAGTAATGTTATGCCTGATCGATGTGTATTTATATATATATATATATTATGTACAATATAATTGATTTTCTGGACTTTTGATTTTGGTATGAAATATGATCCAGGCCAGTTCTAAAGAGATTCATGGATCTGTTACACACACACACACACACACACACACACTGACCGTGAGGACAGGCTGGGTTTGCCACTCTTGCTGCAGCTGGTGTAGATGCCCGGCCCATCGTCAAAGAAACTGCCCAGCGCCAGCTTCTGCCGGATGGACTCGCGCTCATTCTTCTGGGCCTGAGACAGAAGCAGAGGAAACACAGGTTGAACATGAGGACACACGCACACAGAGACCAGCAGGTGGCAGCAGCGAGACATGAAGCACATTAGCAAACACATTCAGAGCTGCTCAGATCAAAGATTATCTCTACATTATCAGTCACACAGAAAACCAGTCAATCAATCACACAATCATAACACTACAGCGCTGTGGAGCTCATGATCTGAAGATACAAGAGCATGAAGACACTATATATATAGTTAATAAGGTATATATGGAATAATATACAAACAATATATATATATAATCTACAAAATATGGTTAAGTAGGCACACACACAAGAATGAAAATGTGTTTTTCTCTCATTATCTGTTGCAGTGTTTTGTCTGCTGGATCAGAGCACAGGAAGTGAGCATCATTCACTGCTGAGCCCAGAGGATTATGGGTGATTTAAACTGACTTACTAGTCTATCGTCCACATCCGCCTAACAAAATATCCTACAGCTACACTGAATCAGGACAAGCAATGCATGATGGGAGAATCAGGACAATATCTACTAAATATAAAAACACAATATCATCACATTCTGACACCTCCAACACAGCGACCCCCTGTAATATCTCTCTAAAGTTACATCAGCTCAACATGAATTCATTTAAGGTTGACAAATCATACCGAAGTTCTGGAATGATGGAAACTTCTGCAGTTTCTTTATACAGTCAATTACTGAAACACAAGTATTAACTCAGCAGTGTTCCGTTAAAATGACAATATTGTCAATATGGTTTGATTTTAACTCTGTTTCACCACATTAAATATTTTAAACAAATCCTGAATGAATCAAAATTTTTGAACGCATCATTTGAATGAATGACTTAAGACAGAGACATGCCGCCACCTACTGGTGGCTTTAGTTTCATATTTAAAGTTTAATTTAAAAAATAATAATTTCATTATTCGTTGCATAATTAATGCATATTGTAATGGTGGTGTAAATGCATTCATGCCACCTCTGAGCTGTAAACACATCTAGATGCCTCCTCAGAAACAGTCTCTTCTGCAGTGCAAAGACTGACTGTGATTGATATCATTTCATTAACAGCCATATAGTGTCTCATTATTCTAATTGAGTAAATAAACAATGCATATATTTCATTAAGTTTAAAAAAAGCCCTTGGAAATCAAGTGTAAAAGTACATTTGTGTCACAGCTGTGAGCTGACCATGGCACAGAATATGAAGAATGTGAGAAGCTCCAGCTGAAACAACACGATCTTCTAGTCCTGCACATCTACAGCACGAGTTTATGTTTGTATTTGGTGTGCTATTTATATGCTGAAATGACTTCTTGCATGCATATGATACACAATGAGTAAGATTAGTGGTGTGGGGTAGGGGCGTATTATATGTACGCCAAAAGTGCATATCATATTGTAACACAGTTCGTAAATATGGGAAGAAGGAGGCGGGAACCGGCGAACGTTCAACACAAACTTTAATATAAAATAAACAAACACAAAACGAAAGTAAGGCCGGCAGACCCTCGCGGACCTCTGCCGGCCACACAAACATAATAAAACATAAAATAAAGTCCAGGCCTGGTCCTCTCTCGTCCTTCACTGTCGTCGCTCCTCCTTTTATGCTCCCGGAGCTCCTCCGTGAGGGACTCGAGGCCGGTGCGCCTCACAGGTGACGATCATTAACACTCGCGTCACCGGCCTCGAGTCCCTCACGGCTCTCGCCCGCCCTGCTCGTCACACATATGCATGCCAACAAATTGCGTATCATATGCAATGCAAAATTTGCGTATTATATGCACTTCAAACACATACGTATCATACTCACGCCAATTGTCATTTCTGTGTATAAATACACGCTAAATAGAAACAGAAAATCATGCTATTGATTCATGCTGCGCTCGCTGAGATCAGGCTCGCCGAAACCAGCACAAAAACACTGAGCAAAATATTGTCTAGTTATTGTTACAAATTGTTCTAATTATTGTGACAAAATCCTACAAAATAGAGACTTTTTTTGGCATCACACACCTTTTTGATCCACATTTTGTTTCATATTAGGGATGGAAAATTCAATATTCCCAAATGTAAAATGTAATTTCATTTAGTATGGATCATCTCCTTAATGCAGTCTAAATGAATGAATGATAAACACCAGTGGTGTGCGGTGGTGTTTTAAAATGAGGAGGCAAAGTCAAATGCAAATGTATGACCCTGTAATTAATTTTCCAGGTTAAATAAACATTACATAAAAAAGAGAGTCCAAACACAATTCTATTTTGTAGTTTTGCACTATATAATATTCTATTTATTAAAACCAAGTATAAATTTAATCAAGTTCGTTTTTTTTTCGCATTTTTACATTTATTTCAAAATAAAAACAATTTAAACTATATATATTATTTGTTATCTATTGTTCAGCTTTTCTTTTTAATAGTCAACTTATTTTCAGCAGTCATCAAGCTCGATTAAATCTGGTCATGAAGGTGTATCTTTAATTTCACAAAGCTGATGTTCACTAAAACCATCATGTTTTCAGCCATTCCATGCTTGATTTTGATGTGACATAAAGCAGGGATATCTAAATGGCTGAGTTGTTTACTTACTTTTTTTACTTAGTCTTCCATTAACACCATCATTGTCATTCAGGCTGATTTGAGAACACAATCAAGAAGCGGGATTTATCGCATGAACCAATCATAGCGTGATGGACACTGCCTCCTCTCACGTGACTTTCCCTCAATCAATCTCAGTTCCCCCCACCAAACCCCGCGCACTCTTTAGGGGTTCTGTTGAAACTCAACGGGTTCAGAGGAGGCAAGCCTTCGCGGTAACTTCACCTGCGGGTGTCGCTGCTGGACACTGTTAAAAACAAGTGACATTTACACTTTTTAATGTAATATTTGTGTCATTTTCTTTTTGTAATATGGATTATTTTTCTCTATATTTCATCCAGTTTTTTTGAGGAGACACTGCCTGAACACTGTCTGAGCCTAAACACCGCTCACATAAGAGCTACCGTGACACACACACACACTCCCGTGGAATTCCTGACCATTACCGCCTGTTCCCGCAAACATGTTTGATAGAAATTGTGAAAAAATGAGACAAACATTCAGAATAACAGAGATAAAACATTGCGTTTGATTGCTTAATCAACTGTTAAATAAAAAAAAAAATCGCAATATTTAATTGAATTACTTAACAAATAAGTATTTAACAAATTATATATAAAACAAATAAATAAATAGGAAATAAAAGCCTCACCGATATCACAGGTGTAGCCAAGCGAATGAACAGAGCAAAAAAAACATTAAACGTACTTAACGAATGAATTAAATAATGAATGACTTTGGTGTGAACTTCATTTGTTGACTCTTTGTTACTGCGGGACGGCAGCAAAGGTAAACCCACCCGATCCCGCGGGATCCCGATCCCAGTGCAGCCCTCTAACTGCTCTGCTGTCACACTAGACCACTGCACTACTGTCACATTAATACATCATTTTAAAAAATATTTCCATGTTGTGTTTCTGTGAGGTTGTTTTGACAAACGGCACCTTCTGAGACTCAACAGACACACCCTCAACATCATGGGAGAAACACGGCAAAATAATACTGCAAAAATAAACAAATGAAATCCGTTTTTAATTTTGCAGCTCTGGTCATCCACACACACAGATCCAGCAAGACATCCTCATTATGTGTGAGTAAATACTGAAGGTCAAGAGACACATTATTACTGTGCTTCTACAGGAGAGAGACAGAGAGAGTGTGCTGAACAGTGAGGTGTAAATAATGTGTGTGTGTGTGTGTTCAGGCAGAGACACAGACAGGCCGGCACCAGTCGTCTCCAGCGGGCGGTTGCCTGGATACCAGCCTAATCAAGAGGCCCCTGGAGGATTGGGCCCCGTCCCCAACACACGCACACACACACACACACACGCATCATTTCCTCTCTCTGTTCCTCACCTGCGCCGTCTTCAGCTGTTATTCTGTCATCTCTGCTCTTCCCGTCTAAATCAGCACATGAATAACTCTGTCTTTCAGCTCTGCTCAGATTTACCCTTCATTAACACTCTGCTTCCTCTCCTGCAGTTCTTCAGGCTCTCATTTCCTCACTGTTTCCTTCCTGTCGGAGCTCATGCTCTCTACTATCCTATGAATAAATATATACTGTAAGACTTATATATATATATTGTTAGCACATAGGTAAACTATTACTGCCAACCCAACATATGTTACAGCCCTAAAAGTACCAATAGTTAATTATTGTTAATAACTGTAACCCTGAAGCGTGACATTATTCAACCACATGACATTTCTCTCTCAAAACATGCAACAACCATGTTAAAGTCTAAATATAGAGGTGAAGAATGCAGGACTGCATTTATTTGATCATAAATACAGTAAAACAGTGAAATATTATTATAATGTAAATCAGCTGTTTTCCATGTCAATATACAGTAAAGTGTAATTTATTCCTGTGATTTTCAGCATCATTACTCCAGTCTTCAGTGTCACATGATCCTTCAGAAATCATTCTGATATGCTGATATGATTATTATCAATGCTGAAAACAGGTCTTATTTTTGTGGAAATGGTGATGCATTTTATTCTTCAGGATTCTTTGATGAACAGAAAGTTCTAAAGAACAGCATTTATTTGAAATATAAACAGAATTTTGATGATTAATGCATCCTTGCAGAAGAAAAGTAGTAATTTAATGATTAAAGTATTGTTAATAAAATGTTTTTATTTCCCATAAATTCTCTCAGACTCTTTCACATTCCCTTTTAAATCTCGTTCTCTCTCAAACTCTGAACGTTCGTTCCTAAAATAAACGTCTCTAAACTGCGTCCTGTGGTTTCCTGTGGAAAGTAATCTTGTTGCACGTCTCTGTCTGTTCTCAGTCCCTCTCACAGGCTCTATTAAAACACAATCTACAATATAAATTCAAGCCTTTGCTCGGCTCAAACAAACACAGGGCAGTAAAAGCACATGAGCCGTCCACTCATCTTCATCATCATCATCATCATCAACTCAGATCTTATAAAGAATAATGAAAGAGATGACGACAGAATAAATGGTTATTAAATCCACAGATCTGCTTCTGCATGTCCATCAGCGTCCTTCAGTGTTATTATACTTACACTCTAAAAATGCTGGGTTAAAAACAACCCAAGTTGGGTTGAAAATGGACAAACCCAGCGATTGGGTTAAATGTTTGCCAAACCTGCTGGGTAGTTATTTAACTCAACTATTGTTTAAACATTATTGTATTCTTTGCTTAAAATGAACCCAAAATATGCTTGAAATTAACATTTATTAACAAGTTAAATTAATAATAATTAAACAATAAACATTTATTAAATTGCTAATTAATAAATGTTCACCTTCTGATTATTACACTCTAAAAAATGCTGGGTTAAAAACATTTACATTTACATTCATTTAAAAACAACCCAAGTTGGGTTGAAAATGGACAAACCCAGCGATTGGGTTGTTTTAACCCAGTGGTTGGGTTAAATGTTTGCCCAACCTGCTGGGTAGTTTTATTTAACCCAAATATTGTTTAAAAATTACTGTATTTCTTGCTTAAAATGAACCCAAAATATGTTGGAAATTAACATTTATTAATATGTTTAATAAACAAACATTTATTAATACTTTTTTTGAATAATATTTAAACAATAAACATTTATTAAATTGCTTATTAATAAATGCTCATCTTTTTGATTATTATTGTTGCCTCTAGTAATTATGAGTCTGATTTTTAATTTCCAACCTATTTTGGGTTCATTTTAAGCCAGACATATAGTAATTTGTAAACAATTGTTGGGTTAAATAAAACTACCCAGCAGGTTGGGCAAACATTTAACCCAACTGCTGGGTCAAAACAACCCAATCGCTGGGTTTGTCCATTTTCAACCCAACTTGGGTTGTTTTTAACCAAGCATTTTATTAGAGTGTAGATTGGTCAAACATTTAACCCAACTGCTGGGTTTGTGCATTTTCAACCCAACTTGGGTTGTTTTGAACCCAGCATTTTGTAGCGTGTAAGCATCTTAAATGAGCTGTGGCTCTATCCACAATACAGCAGCAGCTCACCATCACACGGCTTTCATGAACGATGAAAGTGATTTACTGACGGCAGTGATGTGGAGTGTGTGTGTTTGATGTGTTACTGAATAAAGTGGGCCGCTTCTCTTGAGGTTATGAGATGTATCACGCACACATCACGACTACACGATCATTCACCTGAACACGCTCATATCTTCAGACTTCTGATGTGTAAAGCAGATGATTCTGATTCATCTAGAAACTGAATGAAATCTTAATGATCCGGCAGGAAAGCCTCTGCTCGCAGAAGATAAAGCATGGCTCATTACACTGAACGCAGATCTCAGTCAGGTCTCGATCTCAACTCGGTCTCAGATGTTTCTCCTAAAATAAACAGCGATAAGAACTGGAATGAGTCATCGTCCAGTAAGAGATAGAGCCGAGAGATGAATGTGGAGAGCAGCTCAGGTCATTCGATGACAAATCTTCAAGCTCATATTGACTTTTGATCACAAATCTGAGCACAGTCTGAGACAATGTTGAGAAACCCCAGAGGAGACGCATGAGAGATGTCTGGGGTCTTTTTCTCAGGAGAAACAAGTGAGACATTAAAGAGATCTCTTTCCTCATCTGATCCTACCTGATAGGAGCAGCTGTCCTGGTGCACCATCTCTCACTGCATCCTCCGGATCCGCAGCGGCCGCAGGAGAAACGTCAGACGCTGGAGACCAGGAGTCCCACCCAAACAACCGAGTGTCTCTGTCTCTCACAAGGTGTCTCACCACCTTCACGTCTCCGGTCTTTGCACAAGATGAGCGAAAGATCCGATCGGAGCGCTTGCCACAGACGGGAACGGAGGGTGGGGCACAGGGACACACAGGACTGCTCGAGGATCAGTGGGCGGGGCTGCTCACTGCTGACCAATCAGATTGCAGCACAGAAGGACGGGGGATGGGGGCGGAGCTAGAGACAAGAGAGGGAGGGAGGGAGGAGTGACCTTTCAGAGCGGAGCGGGGGAGGAAACGTCCCACGGATTGAGAGAGAGAGAGGGATAAAAGGAAAGCCAGTGAAGAAAAGCAGTGGGAGGAGAGGGCCGTGCAAAGAAAAGAGCCTTTCTGTGGCACATTCCTGCAGCTAAAGCATTCCTGAGACGAGAGCAGACGAGCGCACTGGAATTGAAATGATCTTGTGTTTCTCTGTCAACTCGTCACACATTCCAGCAGCCCAAGACAAACACACACACACACACACCATCGAACTATGATGTGTTTTAGCAAATGTCCTCGACGTTTAACACAATTCCACAAAACAGGTGCTGTTTGGGTCCTTCATTTACATAAGTGTAAAAACTGCTGATGCCAACTGTTAGTGTCAATACACACACTTCTCACACACACCAGCATCAGTCCAGGAACTTCAGGTAATTTGTAAATGATTTCTCTCCTTCTTATGATGTTTTCAGCCTGTGTCCTGCCGTGTTTCCTACTTCTCCTTGCCTGTATGTACAGATTTTGATAAAGCAACGTTTTTGAAAACTAATTCTTTATATTTAGATTTTAGTTGATAAGAGTGTTCCAAGGTTATGTGAAGCCTTGTGAAAAAAATATAAAGACTTTTTTTAAGGAATTACAGAATTAACATACTTCAAAAGAATGAATGAATAATTCAAATGAAACATATTATAGTTTAAATTCATGTAAATTAATGCAATTAGTTGGAGTAATTAGTTAGTGTGTTTTTTTATCCACTGGAGAAGTACTTTGGGGTGCCAAAACTGCCAAAAATAATAAATAAACAAGCAAATATATAAATAAATATAAAAAGAAAGATATGAAAAAAAAAAAAACACACGAAAATAAATAAATACATAAATACAAAAATGAATAAATGTAAAATAAATAAATAAATATACAAATAAATGCTATAAATAAAATAAATGTGTACTTTTGTTTAATTATGTATAATTGTATTTTTTCCACATTTATTTATTTCCATACAGACAAAGAAATGAATAAATGCATAAAATAAATAAATGTATAAATAAATAAATGTGTGAATAAATAAATAAATGCAAAAAAAATGTAGACATAAATACATAAATGAATGTGTAAATAAATAAATGTGAAAATAAAAAAAGAAGACATAAATACATAAATAAATAAATGTGAAAATAAAAATATGTAGACATAAATACATAAATAAATGAAAATAGATAAATAAATTATATATAAATAAGTAAATAAATGTATAAATTGGCATTTTATTTATTTATTTCTGTGGCTTTGGTATCCCATAAATCACATCTTTATACATAATTTCATAATTCAATTTTCTTTGAAATATAGTGCTGCCGAATGTACTGACAAGCATTTATGGTAAATTAAAATACACTTTAATGTCATGTCTATTGAAACTTTAAATTTAAATATCATGATTTTATTTAGAAAATATCTGATAATTGAAAAGTGCACGTATGTAGAAATATCAGCATCCGATTCTCTTTCTAAAAGCATTGTGTAGTTTGTACAATCCTGATCTTATGTCAGATTGTAAGATTGTCACAATGCAATGTATTAACACACTGTTTGTTTCGTATACTGTAGCACTGTAAATCCTACAGAAATGCACTTCAAACCCGATCCCTCAGTCTGGACAGGGTAAGTCACATGTATCTAATGTGAGGCTTTCTCTTGGAGAAGTGCAGGATAAACAGGAGGGAGTTTAATCTGTCTGTGCCATCTGGCCCTCAGTACACATAAACCAGATTAACTCTCTCCTCACTAACACACACCATACACCACATTCAGCGCCAACACACCCTCAATCTCAGAATACGGCTAGATCGTTTTATAAGTTTGAAGTCATTGAAGACACACTCATGTTGTGGACAAGGTGTCACACTACTCTTAACCCCGGGTTAACATTTTTTAAAATCTTTGGTTAAACAGCTACAACCCCGGATAAAGCAATGTAATTGTGAGGTTTAGTGCTGCATTTAACCTTGCACCAAATCCAACGAATGTTAGCAACAGACAACCAATCATAAAGAGTACTTGCCTCATTAAATATTCATAATCTGAAAGTGTGCAGAAACGTCCATGTGTTGGGTTGTCACGATCCCGGAATATCTAACTTTGATATAACACCTTGGAAAATATTGATATTGACATTGTTTTAAATATTTTAGTTGTCACGGTTTTCCCTGTGTTTTGTATGTTCAGTGTTCTAAGACTTTTATTTTGAAGTTTATTCTTTCCACAGAGTTTACTTACTGTGTTTGGTTCCTGTTTTACTTTGTTTCTTAGTTACCCTTATTTGTTTCCATGGTAATTGTTTACCCACACCTGTGTCTTGTTATTATTATTAAAAGTATGAGTGTGTGAGAGCTGAAGGTTACTGAGGGAAAGTGAAACAGTAATGTGGAGCACAGATGACATCAGTTTTACTAGCGCATTAGTGCTCAGCTCGTCTGACTGTTCTCTGGCCATTAAATGATTGTCAAATCCCTTTCATGAGACACAAAGGACAGAGGATAATCGCCTGTCTCTCTCTCTCTCTCTGGATTACGAGCCGCCAGAAAGCCACACGTGTGTGTGAAATAAGAGGACATCACTGTCTTTAAACACACGAGCATGACATCAGTGTTTCTGACGTCACAACAGTCGCTCTGATTCAGTCTGTGTGTCAGCGATGCTCATGAGATATCAGACATTAGTGTTCCTGAACACATCTGAGGAGGTGTGATGCTTGCTGAAGTGTGTGTGTCCGTCTGGTGATGGTGCAGGATCTAGAAGTGCTCCAGAATGTGTGTGTGCATTATATATTGCACCATAATGGCACAATCTTAAGATAGAAACAGTCTAAATACAGTGATGAGCAGCAGATATGAGTTAAATGATCAGTTTGAATGATAATAGCATGACTAGATTTTAGAACATGTGAGTGTAGCAGAATGACCAGAACCTTATATAGTCATCAGGCTAAAAGTGAATATCATGATTTTCATCATCTGGTGCAGACGAGGTGCAGGTGTGTGTGATCAGTACTCAGGTGCAGGTAATGGCTGAAAGAGTGCATGTGAGATCAAGGCGGGATGATGGGAAATGTAGTGCAGAAATGGTAGATCTCCCCCCCTCCCAGTAGGCGTGTCCTTGCACCGAAGATTGTTAAACCAGGGATAGAGGGCGAGCTTCCTGGAGTCTTGTCAGGAAGGTGAGTTGGGCAGTGCAAACAGGCTAGGAAGCCTCCAGGGCGGGGCCGGCAGTGCAGGTGATCAGGGAGGTGCCGACAGCTCAGAGGACCAGGGAGGTGTAGGCCGTTCAGGGAGCCAGGGAGGTGCCGGTCGTTCCGGGGACCATGGCGGCACGGGCAGTTCAGAGGGTCATATAGGATTGGCTTCCGTAGCCTTGACTTTTGGCCCGGCCACAATGACTGGAGACATCTTGGCTGAAGGCTCAGGCGTGGCGGAACGAGACTCTGGAATGAGGGCCATGACGGGATTAGACTCTGGAATATCTTTCACTGGAGCAAATTCAGAAATTTCACAAACTGGAATGGACAGGGGAAAGGGAAAGGAAACCTTGACACAGACTTCACACTCAGGGAGCAGGGAGAATGGTAATGCTGTATTCCTTGGGAGTAGGTGTCGTGTTTGGGGTAGACTCACGTGCGGAGATAGGGACTGAAGGGGAATTAGGGGAAGACACAGGAGCTGGGAAGGGCTTGATATCAAACTCAGGGGCTGTAGAAAATTCCGGAGCGGAATCTAAAGATGTATGGAGAGGATGAGACATTCTGGAGGACGATCAACTGAGGAGGAGTGCATACAGGATGTACTGTTCTAATGAACAACATCGAGTACAGAGGTTCATCAAGACCTCCATGGAAAAGAGTCATCAATATATCATCCTCCAGGAAGACGGCGGAGGCCAGCTCCAAAAACACCTCTGCATAAACCGCAAGGGAACCGCCATTTTGGGAAAGGGAGTAAAGCTGGTCAATAGGACAAAGAGGAATGTTTATAGCTGCTGCCTGTTTTGGTCCGGTCTTCTTTTCATACTCTCGGACAGAGAGATAGAGGTTAACAGATGGTTTTTATTGACAGCACTTAGTGGAATGTGGGAAGCAGGAAAGTTTGCAGTTCAGTAGATACTTTGAATGAGACGAATTGTGATAACCAAGTTAGTGATAACTTGAAATGTCTTTCTCTTACAGGAACTGGAGATCGTGGATGGATGGATGGGTAGGATGATGGATGGATGCACACACCTCACTAGGAACACAGTGAGTATATTTGCAGGCACATACCGGAGACTTGAGGAAGGAGAAGATGCTGGAGACAACGCTGGAGAATATCACAGAAGATCGCTGAAGTAACAAGGTAAGAGTCCACTTCGTAGGAATGAGACCGGACAATGAGTGAAGCGAGGTGTGTGCTCAAATGGGTGTGATGATGACGGTGCAGATGAGGTGCAGGTGTGTGCGTGTGAGTACAGGTGCAGGTGATGGCGTAAAGCAGGGGTCCCCAAACTTGTTCCTGGAGGGCCGGTGTCCTGCAGAGTTTAGCTCCAACTTGCATCAGCACGCCTTCCTGGAAGTTTCTAGTATGCTTAGTAGGACCTTAATTAGCTGCCTCAGGTGTGTATNAACGCTGGAGAATATCACAGAAGATCGCTGAAGTAACAAGGTAAGAGTCCACTTCGTAGGAACGAGACCGGACAATGAGTGAAGCGAGGTGTGTGCTCAAATGGGTGTGATGATGACGGTGCAGGTGTGTGCGTGTGAGTACAGGTGCAGGTGATGGCGTAAAGAGTGCTGGTGAAATCAAGGAGGGATGATGGGAAATGTAGTGCAGAAATGGTAGATCTGTGACATCCTGACAGATATCACAGTTTACTTTGAAACAGTTTTCACTCAGAAATTGCTAGTAAATTTTAAATAATAATAAAAAATAAAAATAAAAATGACAAGGAACACAATAAATTAAACGTAAAACGTTTATCCAAGACTGAACAAGTATTTTCTGGTAAAACGTTTTATTTGAAAAATCTTTTTTTACAGTGTATTTCCACCTGTGTGATGACCACTTGTGATCAGATCACCACAAACGCTCCTTAATAGCAGGTCAGAACAGAGTGTCTGAGCTCTAGTACTGATGACTGATACTCTATATGATGAAAGTGTTTTCTGACATGAGGCTATAGCGGCTGATGCAGTTTCTCTCTCTCAGATGTGAGTACTGTTCTCTCGGTGTGATCCGCAGGGAAGAGCCACTTTTAGTGGAGTGACATTTCCACAGCGTTCGTTCATGAATGTTTAACTACACTCACAGCAGGAAGACAAAAACAACAGAGGTGGAAATAATGAGGTAACACTGTAAAAAAATTCTCTTCAGCAGAGAGCAACTTCAACACACGTGTGTGTGTGTGTGTGGTCCTGTTAAACCGTACGTTATGGGGACAAAATGTCCCCACAAAAATGGCAATATCTGAAATCCTTATCCTTGTGAGGACAGTTTTTGGTCCCCATGAGAAAAAATGCTTATAAATCATCACAAGTGATGTTTTTTGAAAATGTAAAAATGCAGAAAGGTTTCTGTGATGGGTAGGGAGAGAATATACAGTTTGTACAGTATAAAAGTGTGTGTGTTTGTGTGTGCGTGAACACACTGTAGAAGGCTGATGTCACCCTATAGGCTTTCTTTCAAGAGAGAATGATCAAATCAAACATTATGAAATATGAGATCATGAATATTTTTCATGTGTAAATCACTCATTTATCTTTCGACAGCAACACCGTCAGGTGAAGTATCAGCTATATCTCTGTTGAGCTCATTGTGTTCTCACTGAAATCATAAAGCACATCACAAATACTGACAGGAAGTACAGGGGAACAGTCTGGTGAGAGAAGGTGGAGTCTCTGTCATGCTGTGATTGGCTCATTATCTGACAGAGTAATGACGCATCAGGGGCCCAATATACAAACAGCAAAGTTCTGTTTTGTTCTTCGCTTTGGGGTAAAATCGTCTATGACTAGGACACCGTCAACCTGTATATCTATGAGTCTGTGTTTCCTGACAGAAGACCAGAGTAACGATAACATGAGCACCATTACCTTTGATCCAGCCACTCTGCTCCTCTCCATGACACAAAATGGCTGCCCAATTAAAGATTATGTACAGGAGTTCCTTTAGCTCACCCACATGCCATAGAATGATGACATGATGAAGACGGTATTCTGGAGTGTATTGGACAATCATCTGTTTCTTCAGGTACCAGCAAGTGCAACAATGTGTACTCTAGCACGATATATAAATGATGTGCTATGGCTAAGTGGTACTTCCCTCACTGTTGGAGAGGTTGAGGAAGGCGCCAGTTCCATTTAGTCACTTTCTCTCCATTTTTTCCATTGAGCCACCACACACCGTTTTTTTCCATTGAGCCACGACACACCACAGAACTCCTCCCAAGTCCTTCACCATCATCAGCCCAAGAGTCTGCTCCAGAAAGTACTCCAGAGCTTTTTCCAGCTCAGAGTCTGCTCCAGCCCCAGAGTCAGCTCCTGAGGATGCAGCACTGACCATTATGGCCACGGCCATTTGTGTGTGTGGCACACCACTGGCTCCAGCCCCTGACCAGAGTCCAGTGATGGTTCCAGGCCGAGCCCACTCCAGTGTCCGCTCCAGCCCATGAGCCCGCTCCAGAGTCCACTCCAGCCCATGATCCCGCTCCAGTTTCCACTCCAGCCCATGAACCCACTCCAATTTCCACTCCAGCCCATGAGCCCGCTCCAGTGTCCGTTCCAGCCCATGAGCCCACTCCAGTGTCCACTCCAGCCAATGAGCCTGCTCCAGAGACCGCTCCAGTCCCTGAGCCCGCTCCAGTGTCTGCTCCAGCCCTAGTCCACTCCAGAGTCCGCTCCTGCCCATGAGCCCACTCCAGAGTCCGCTCCAACCTATGAGCCTGCCTGTGAGCCCACTCCAGAGTCCGTTCCAGCCCCTGAGCCCGCTCAAGAGTCCGCTCCAGCCCATGAGCCCACTCCAGTGTCCACTCCAGCCAATGAGCCTGCTCCAGTGACCGCTCCAGCCCCTGAGCCTGCTCCAGAGTCCGCTCCAGCCACTGAGCCCACACATAAGTCCACTCCAGCCAATGAGCCTGCTCCAGAGTCCGTTCCAGCCCCTTAGCTCACTACAGAGTCTGCTCCAGCCCCTGAGCCCGCTCCAGAGTCCGCTCCAGCACATGAGCCCGCCCCTGAGCCCACACAAGAGTCCGCTCCAGCCCATGAGTCCACTCCAGTGTCCATTCCAGCCAATGAACCTGCTCCAGAGACCGCTCCAGTCCCTGAGGCCGCTCCAGTATCTGCTCCAGCCCCTGAGCCAACTACAGCCCCTGAGTCCACTCCAGAGTCCGCTCCTGCCCATGAGCCTGCCCATGAGCCTGCCCCTGAGCCCACTCCAGAGTCCGTTTCAGCCCATGAGCCCACTCCAGTGTCTGCTCCAGCCCGAGCCCGGTCCAGAGTCCGCTCCAGCCCCTGAGCCCGCTTCAGTGNCAGTCCGTTTCAGCCCATGAGCCCACTCCAGTGTCTGCTCCAGCCCGAGCCTGGTCCAGAGTCCGCTCCAGCCCCTGAGCCCGCTTCAGTGTCCGCTCCAGCATATAAGCCCTGCTCCAGTGTCCACTCCAGCCAATGAGCCTGCTCCAGTGTTCGCTCCAGCCCATGAGCCTGCTCCAGAGTCCGCTCCAGCATATAAGCCCACTCCAGTGTCCACTCCAGCCAATGAGCCTGCTCCAGTGACCACTCCAGCCAGTAAGCCTGCTCCAGAGACTGCTCCAGTCCCTGAGCCCGCTCCAGAGTCCGTTTCAGCCCATGAGCCCACTCCAGTGTCTGCTCCAGCCCGAGCCCGGTCCAGAGTCCGCTCCAGCCCCTGAGCCCGCTTCAGTGTCCGCTCCAGCATATAAGCCCTGCTCCAGTGACCACTCCAGCCCCTGAGCCTGTTCCAGAGTCCGCTCCAGCCCCTGAGCCCGCTTCAGTGTCCGCTCCAGCATATAAGCCCTGCTCCAGTGACCACTCCAGCCCCTGAGCCTGTTCCTGAGACCGCTCCAGCCCATTAGCCCACCCCTGAGCCCACACAAGAGTCCGCTCCAGCCGCTGAGCCCGCTTCAGTGTCCGCTCCAGCCCATGAGCCTGCTCCAGAGTCCGCTCCAGCATATAAGCCCACTCCAGTGTCCACTCCAGCCAATGAGCCTGCTCCAGTGACCACTCCAGCCAGTAAGCCTGCTCCAGAGACTGCTCCAGTCCCTGAGCCCGCTCCAGAGTCC
>RJVU01023796.1:218219-299471 GCA_003731715.1 Anabarilius grahami
GGGGGGGGGGGGGCATCCTGTCCAACACCAGACCACCCACCCGCCCTACCTCCCTGGGTGGATTCTGTTGGTGTGAGGTCACGTCTTCTGGGAGGGAGGAATACTGTCACGATTCACCTGTCACTTCTGCACTACATTTCCCATCATCCTCCCAGGCTTCCACCTGCACACACTCCACAATCACCCGCACCTGCCAGCAATCACCCTCATCAGCTCCACACCATAAAAGCACACACCACACACATCTCCATTGTCTGATCTACGACTAGGACCCCGTCAACCTTTGTATGGACTACTTACCAATAGTTTCCTTCCTGTGTGTTGTTTCTTCGTAACCGCTTCCTCTGGGTATTATCTCCTGTCTCCAACTCCTCAAGTGGTAATCTCCAAAGACCGATAAAGGTCATTCATACTATACTGCTACAATCATCTCAAAGTGTGTGTGTGGTGCAACTTACCTGGACTGTTTGTCATATCCTCTGTTATCTGCAAAAGCCTTTACTCACCTTGTGCATGTTTGCTCAATAAACCACAGTAGTGTTTCACTGTGTATCTATGAGTCTGTGTTTTCTGATAATTTTCAGCAACATTTCATCTGAGAAAACTATCAGCAGATACACACACAAACTCACAGCTCTTCACCACAACCCGCCAAAATAAAACACTGGCTTCACTTGTAGATATTATGACAGAAATATATATTATTGTTCAAAAGTTTGGGATCGGTAAGATTTGTAATGTTTTTAAAAGAAGTCTCTTCTGCTCACCAAGGCTGCATTTATTTGATTTAAACAAACAAACAAACAAAAGGAATATTGTGAAATATTATTACAATTTAAAATAACTGTTTTCCACTTGAATATATTTTAAAATATAATTTATTCCTGTGATCAAAGCTGAATTTTCAGCATCATTACTCCAGTCTTTAGTGTCACATGATCCTTCAGAAATCATTCTAATATGATTATTTGCTGCTCAAGAAACATTTATGATTATTATCAATGGTGAAAACAGATTTTTTAGGGCCCCAGATGACTTGAATTCACACCACTGTAACCAACAACCTGTTAAGTTTGCTTCTGTTCAATGTAAATGTTAATGTAAAATCATAACCAGTGGAAAACACTCCTGTAAATGAGAGACACAACATACACCTGCAGTGTCTACGTGGCCACACACACACACACACGTATGTTTTCAGCTTGAGTTTCATGCTGTAAAAACCTTATTTTTAGATCTGAAACCAGGCCAGCATACACACACACACACACACAACGCTCTCACTGTAGCTAAACGTGTTCAGTTCCACCGTCGCACACCCTACATAATCACATAATACACCACTCTGTGTGTGTGTGTCCTGTAATTCTCTCTGACTCAAACCTGCAATTCACAACATGACTATTCGGATAACACACACACACACACACAGAGCTGGCGTGTGCTAAGGACGGAATGTGTTGCCGCAGGCCTTGAGTTTCCACAGCAAACACACTGCTGTCTTTCCGCCCCATTCCAGGACTCGCCCTGATGACATCATCCATGACGTCATCTTCACCACACACTCAGGGTCAGTAACAGCACGTCTCTGAACTGTATGTCACGATACGGCAGGAGTCAAATACGACCTCATCTGCCCGCTCACAATCAGCCTCAGACACAAAGAATCATCCCAGAAACACAGAGAAGTACAATTTCATTGTGACATTATTTTCATGACAATTAAACACATTTAACCCCCCCAAATTCACATATTATAATGCAAAAAAAACAACAAAAAAACAATAATGATAATAATAATAAATATTTATTATTTTAATTGTGAAGCATCGTATTCACTGCCTTTATAGTGATTTAAATGTTTTTCTGTAACTTTATCATAAGGTTCTATTAGTTAACATTACAGTTAACATGAACTAAAAATGTAAAAACCCTCTAAAGCATTTATTAATCATACACTCTAAAAAATGCTGGGTTAAAAACAACCCAAGTTGGGTTGAAAATGGACAAACCCAGCGATTGGGTTGTTTTAACCCAGCGGTTGGGTTAAATGTTTGCCCAACCTGCTGGGTAGTTTTATTTAACCCAAAAATTGTTTAAAAATTACTGTATTTCTTGCTTAAAATTATCCCATAATATGTTGGAAATTAATATTTATTAATATGTTTAATAAACAAACATTTGAATAATACTTAAACAATAAACATTTATTAAATTGCTTATTAATAAATGCTCATCTTTTGATTATTATTGTTGCCTCTAGTAATTATGTGTCTGAGTTTTTAATTTCCAACCTATTTTGGGTTCATTTTAAGCCAGCCGTACAGTAATTTTTAAACAATATTTGGGTTAAATAAAACTACCCAGCAGGTTGGGCAAACATTTAACCCAACTGCTGGGTCAAAACAACCCAATCGCTGGGTTTGTCCATTTTCAACCCAACTTGGGTTGTTTTTAACCCAGCATTTTTTAGAGTGTAGTTAATGCATTTACTAATGCATTATTAATATCAAAAATTGTATCTATTAATATTGTTTAATGACCTGAGCTCACATGAACTAACATTATTAAAGACTGTAACAAATGCATTGCTCATTGTTAGTTAATGCATTAACTGTTGCTAACTATTGGGAACTTATTTATAAAGTGTTACAGTTTTGACTGTTTTATTTTTAAAAATCAGTGTATTGCAGCAATGATAATTGACTGGGAATCATCACCGAGAATAATGAAAATTGCAAGTAAAACATCTGAACATATTACAGTAATGAGATTTTGCAGTACAGTGATGAGAATTTTATGGAAAAATGTGTTCAATTGTCAGGAAGATAATGTTACAATGTTATTCTTTCTTTCTTTCTTTCGTTTTTCGGAGTGAAATATGGCCTGGTCATTTGAATGAGACTGACCTGCATGTCATCCATTTACAGCAGCTACAGAAGAGCAGATACATGAGAAATAATAATCTGAATCTGATCATGAACAGACTACAGTAATTGAGACAAGAACTGATCTCAGATCTGATGTGTTTCAGCTGCTGTTCCTCAAGCACATGCACTTACAACAATTACACATTTCTTCACAAAAGCCCTGTCAGAGATATTCACACACACTACACTGAGAATGAATATACTGTAAACACCAAGAACTAATAAAGCCAGTGACCCTTAAACACACAATCCATCCATTCTTCTTCCGTTCGACAGTGTGCGAGTGTGTGTAAGGTAGAGAATCATGCTGTGTTACCTGTGTGACATCCAGTGCTGCTCTCATTCAATCCAGAATGACTTTCATCACACACAATCAGTCTCAAGCACACACACACACACACACACACACACACACCTATGGCAGCAGGAGGACAAGCTGGATCCTGCAGTCATGTGAGTGTGAGGGCATGTGCAGACACACACACACACACACACTGGAGCTGGGATCTAAATGTCTGACGCTCGACGCTCAGTTTGGGAACTACTGTAAAACATTTTCAGCTGGTTAAACTTAGAAATGAAAGTTCATCTGCTGCCTTAAAAATGTGAGTTAACTAAACTAAATGTAAGTTAACTCAACTTGAAGACAACCTTTGTTTCAACTCAAAATAGTCAAGACAATGCATTACTTTAAGTTTAATTTTTATCTTAAAGTAATGAGTTGTCTTGACTATTTTTGAGTTGAAACAAAGGTTGTCTTCAAGTTGAGTTAACTCACATTTTTAAGGCAGCAGGTTAACTTTCATTTCTAAGTTTAACCAGCTGAAAATGTTTTACATATGTTCATTATTAAGGCTTGGTCTATATCAAGTGTGCTGCAAATGCTTGAAAAGTGAAGCCAAATGTTTTGATCGCCCCCTGGTGGCTGGCTGCAGTATAGGTCATAAACCCCGCCCCTCTCCATGTAAACGAATGGGGTGAGAGCCAAACTAAAAAAACTAACAATTACACTTTTCCCAAAGATGGTTTCTGTCATTTAGGTAGTTCTTATCATGCTGACGTATGTTGAAGTGTTTACTTGAATATATGAAATTTATTTTTCTAAGTCGTCATCTGATTGGTTGAATTCTACAGGATGTCTGGGAGACGTGTGTGTCACATTCTTTAACGGTCCACCCGTAAACAAAGCCGTTGTGATGCCAAACCCCCTCAGAAAGCCGTCGTGTTTACGTGAGACCGGGTATTAGTTAGTTATTTGATGCTGTACAGATGAGGCAATTCTTTTTATTCCTGTAACATTCAGTAAAATCCATTAATATAATAAAGGCATTATATTAACCCAGTTTTTGACTAAATGACACAAGGAAGACTTTGATTTTCATTTATATTCAGCAAAAATAATAATATATAGTAATAAACAGCAATATTTACATAAAGTTTTAAATTAGACTGAACACTGCATCCGTACTTTTCAGTGTTGAATGATTTATATATTTATAAGCATCCTTTATCTCGCTTCATCAACCACACTGAATCATTTTTTCATCACTCTGATGACTCCAGCAGTCTCTGATGAAGCTCTGCAGGTATTTTTGTCACATGACTGTATTATTTCATGACTACTTACAGTAGTAGTTTTATCATGATCTGCTGATGGAGCTTCTGCAAGGCTATGAGAGAGATATTTCACACTCACCAGAGCTCATGATGGAGGCAGTGCAGCAGAAGAGGTGTCAGGACGACTGCTGGAGACATCACAGACTAACAGGGAACATTCTCAGAACATTAGCTAACGTTCTAATCAAAGTTATGCACGAACGTTCTTCCAGTAACATTTAAAGAATGTTTGTTCAAAGTTATCTGGGTTTTAATAATGTTTCAGAACGTTCAAAAGTAACGTTCCCATAATGTCTGAAGAATGATCAAATGGAATGTTCCCTTATTGTTCACATATCCAAGAAAAAAACATTTTGAAAACTGAAGAACATTCAGAAATAATGTTTTTGTAACTTAATGGGAATGTTAGAAAATATTACAAATTACAGAAAATGACAATTAAAACATTAAACATTACATATAATTATTAAAACACTATTTTTAAGCAATATCACGTTTTTTGACCTTGCTTTAATTTTAACAGTAATCCTTCTTAAATTTTATTTTGATTTGATGATAGTTTTAAAGATCAATTAAACTGTTATTGTTTCATGCCTAAAATACATGTGTATTAAATTATAAATCCAGAAAAATGTAAACACAGAATTTCTGAAAAAATAAAACAAAAAATACAATTTCATTTAACTTTTCATAAGGCTCTATTATTATGAAATAATAATTTTAATAAATTATTAAATTGTTAAAATTTTATGAATTCAATTGATTAGCCATGTTTTTGAATGTTACAATTATCATTAAAATGAAATCCAGAGGAAAAAAATAAAACAGAAAGCAGGGAATTTTGGAATAAATACAACACATTTTATAAAGCCCTAAAAATGTAATTTTTGTTAAACTTTCAATAAATTGCTTTTAAATTGTATAAATTTAATGATTTCAATTAATTAGACATTATTTTTGATTACTAAAATTTTAATTAACCAATTAAACATGGAATCCAAAAAAATTAAGAGGGGGGAGGGGAATAAAACAGAATTTGGGAAAAAAAAACACATTAAAGTAATTTCAGGGCTCTAGGTTTATTCAAAATGATTTAGAAAGAAAAAAAATTAAGGCTAATTATTTATTTATTAATTAACAAAAGCGTATTCTACGGAAGAGGATTAGGGCCAAGCAATAATAAAAAAAAAAACATCTCGAGATTAAAGTTGTTAAATTTCGAGAAAAAAGTTGAAATAAAATGTTGAGAACAAACTCATTAAATTACGAGAAAAAAATCGTTAAATTTCAAGAAAAAAGTCGAGATAAAATGTTAAGAATAAAGTTATTAAATTACGAGAAAAGTCGTTAAATTACGAGAACAAATTCGTTAAATTATGAGAAAAATGTCGTTAAATTTCGAGAAAAAAGTCGAGATAAAATGTTGACAATAAAGTCATTAAATTACGAGAAAAAAGTCGTTAAATTACGAGAACAAATTCGTTAAATTATGAGAACAAATTCGTTAAATTATGAGAAAAATGTCGTTAAATTTCGAGAAAAAAGTCGAGATGAAATGTTAAGAATAACGTCATTAAATTACGAGAAAAAAGTCGTTAAATTACGAGAACAAATTCGTTAAATTATGAGAAAAATGTCATTAAATTTCAAGAAAAAAGTCGAGATAAAATGTTGAGAATAAAGTCATTAAATTACGAGAAAAAAGTCGTTAAATTATGAGAACAAATTCGTTAAATTATGAGAAAAATGTCGTTAAATTTCAAGAAAAAAGTCGAGATAAATGCTGAGAATAAAGTCATTAAATTATGAGAAAAATGTTGTTAAATTATGAGAACAAATTCGTTAAATTATTAAATTTTTCTCATAATTAAATGAGTTTATTCTCAACATTTTATCTCGACTTTTTTCTCAACATTTTATCTCGTTTTTTCTCGAAATTTAACAACTTTAATCTCGAGATGGTTTTATTTTTTTATTATTGCTTGGCCCTAATCCTCTTCCGTAGTATTCAAACACTTTTAACAGTGAAGAATATTACAGAAACATTTCTCATTTCTTTCTTTTGATTTAGGGGTGAAATAAGAGCTGAGATTTTTTGCAGGACAGAAAGGCTCAGATGAATCAGTAATGTTCCCGTCTCGTCTGAGGGTCGCACTGTGAGCTCTGACTGATGGGAAGTCAGGAGGTGTTTAACTCTGAACGAGCGCTGCGGTCGGTTTATGGTGTGATGCTCTTCACACTAACCTGCAGGATCTTTTGTGTGTTGTGATTGTCACATTAAAGGCACTGGTGTCATGTGACAGATGACTGACCTCTACTGATGGGTCGTTCATTTAGAACGAATCCTCTATATGACTCAGCGAGTTGACTCGGGAAGTGAACTAATCAGTTCTGTTTCCTGTACACGCGACTCGGCAGGACAGAATTTCAGCACAGGAGACAGAATTGATCAGAGTCTCCTGGTCCAAGTCGTTCGTTCTTTCGTCACGTGACAGCCGCTTATAGGCTACGTACACGATGTAGAAATGATTAGTTCACCTCCGAGTCCTTACTTCAGTCCGCTCCGTTAAGAATGTAATTTAAAGGGGGGGTCTAATCCTATCTCACGAATACAGGAAAGCCGAGATTTACGGAAGCCGGGAGATTGTTCAACAATGTCACCAAAGGAGTGTGTTTTTGGTTGTGAGGGAAAGATGATCAGCTTCCCAAAGAACCCAGCATTAAGGGAACAGTGGATGAAATTTGTTTGTTCCCAGGATTTTGGAGATGAATACTATGCAAACAAGTCCCAGTTCGACACTGGATTGCAGATCGCGGGTGGAGAGTAAAGCTGCATCAGATGTCTGTGTTTTGTTGGCAATCGGCGCAAGTGCATATAGTGTAAACAACCTTTGTATTTATAATGATGTCGCAGCTAGCAGACGATCTCTACGCAGAAGCTGCGCGCGCTCGTGAATCTTTAGCTCCGCCCACGGCACTGACGGCAGACACGCCTCCAGGAGCTCGGCTTTTTTCGGAAAGACTCAGTACAGCGTATGTATATTTTATCAATATGATAAAACTAAAGACTTTTTGGAGATATGAAGGATGCAATATTACTCTATATGTACTCAAGATCAACATGAGATCCAGGAGTGATTCGTGGTGCTGCTAAGATGGCGACGGCCGGCTCCGCCCACTTTAGGCTTCAGAAATGCTCTTCAGAAACCTACGGGTGACGTCACGGACACTACATCCATGTTTTATACAGTCTATGTTAGGACTCGAGAGGTGAACAACTCGGACCATGAACAGAATGAATGAAATGACTTGAATAAAGATTAGTTCATTTTGCTGAATGAGATTCAAGGATGAAAAAAGAGAAAGATGCAAAATAGGAAATAACAATGGCTGTGAACAGGAGTAAATGACTACCAGGCAGCAGATGGCGAAATAAACCGTGAGTTTAGAGGTGTACTGTATGCGGTTGCTGAAGCGAGGACGAGCGGGTCTTAATGAATATTTTACATGCCACATTATGAGTCCAGTACGGCTGTATCACATGTGCAGGATAGTGTGCCATTATATTCACAAAAGTAATGTTTGATTTATGTAACGTCATTCATATTCATATTTGACTGTTCATAGACTACTGATCTGTTAAACTGTGTATTTTCAGTTCAGATTGAATAGAGTAAAGTGTATGAAGTGTTAAGAGTATGTAGTTGTTTATGAGACATGGGCTGCTGTCAGTCAGGTTATCTGAACATGTCTCATGCTCTTCGTCATGTATCAGTAGATGTTTAGTTTCTGAATTCTGTAGTATTTGAGTTTTTCAGTGCCCATTTGACTGCATACTTAAAGTGTTTAATCAGGGGCACAATGTACTGTAGTTCATCACAGCACTATGATTAGACATAAAACCTGGATTGTGCCTGTTTATTTCACTGCTGGACTAGAAATGTCTGTTAGAAATCACACGCTACAACAGCGCCATCTGCTGAGCTCACAACACACACACACACACACACACACGTTCGTTTTTGTGAATTGTGGGTCATTCCATAGGCGTAATGGTTTTTATACTGTACAAACTGTATTTTCTCTCCCCCTACACTACCCCTACCCCTAAACCTAACCATCACAGGAAACTGTGCACACTTTTACTTTCTCACAAAAACTCATTCTGTGTGATTTATAAGCCTTTTGAAAAGTGGGGACATGGGTAATGTCCTCATAAGTTACCTCTTCTTGTAATACCTATGTCATTAAACACATTTGTGTCCTGATATGTCACAAAAACACACACACACACAGAATGGCACAGTCACACAACAGCTCCACATGTTCAGTTTTAGTGACTGCAGCTTCAATGAACCTGCTGTTTTTCAAACACTGTTACGAGCAGCAGTCAGCTTCAGCTGAGTGAATCAACTACTATTGAAATGTTAAAGTTATAGTTCACTCCAAAATTATCATTCTGTCATCATTTACTCATCAATAAACCTCTTTTTTATTTCTGTGAAAGTCGTACAGGTTTGGAAAGACATGAAGGTGAGTAAATAATGACGGAATGATCATTTTAGGGTGAACTATGGCTTTAACCTTGCGACTGCAGTCACATGACCATGTTTTAATTATGGAATGAAGAATGTGAAGTGAAAAACATCAAACCCCGATTCTGATCCAAACACACTAATGTAATTATTTATATAGCTGGATTATCCATGTAAACTAGGATATGATAATCCCTCCATCCATTTTCCAATCCATTGCAGGGATAATCCAAGTCCATCCTATTATATTCATAATGAAACTGCAGATGTGACAGTAAATGTTATAAAGGCATGAGTCACAGTTTGCCACTACACATTCTTTGTTACAAATCCCATTAGATTCAGTTTTCCCGTGCTAAATCAAACACTCTATCATGTAAGATGGTTGTCACTCACTCGTTCACTGCCACTACAGCATTACAGATGTTGTTCTGCCAGAACAGATCGAAGAGACACTGATCCTCATCCAGTGGGTATGAATCAATGTATATTTCAGTATATGCTAATCTTTGCACATGTAACTGGCACTTAAACCTCACTCCCATCCGGGACATGGCACCAAATGTAACTGGTTCTACTCGACCCGCTCCGAGCGGGACTCGAACCGTGGTCAGGCACTCAAACAAAGAGGCTAAAGACTGCAGCCTCTAGCGTCAGTTGCTAGAGCGCTTCTTGAGATCAGGGGAGTGAGGTTTACACGCATAGCTCTTACTGGCCTTACTGGCACTTAAACCTCACTCCCATCCGGGACATGGCACCAAATGTAACTGGTTCTACTCGACCCGCTCCGAGCCGGACTCGAACCATGGTCAGGCACTCAAACAAAGAGGCTAAAGACTGCAGCCTCTAGCATCAGTTGCTAGAGCACTTCTTGAGATCAGGGGAGTGAGGTTTACACGCATAGCTCTTACTGGCCTTACTGGCACTTAAACCTCACTCCCATCCGGGACATGGCACCAAATGTAACCGGTTCTACTTGACCTGCTCCAAGTGGGACTCGAACCATGTTCTCTGGCATGGGAGTCAGGCACGCATAACCCATGTTCCTAGGTCAACATTTTTGTTGATCCTGGAACAACATTCAAATCAACCAATCAGATTTCAGGGACAAGTTTACAGATTGTCAAGTTTAGGCTTAAAATCATAAATTGGTGCTTCTACATCAGTGTTATTCATCTATCATTTCCCTCTGATTTTTGGGATAACCTATGGGTAGGGTTAGGTTTAGGGGTAGGAATAGGGTTAAGACTAAATTTTCAGACTGGAATGTTGTTCCAGGATCAACAAAATAAGTTGACCCAGGAACGCATCTAACTCAGCAAAATCAGGACATGCAGTCAGGCACTCTAACAAGAAGGCTAAAGACCGCAGACTCATCAGTTGCTAGTTTACACACACAGCTCTTACTGGCCTACGACAGTTACACGCACACGAGGCGTCATCCCATTCACATATACTGCAAAAATTGCAATTACTTTGAGTGAAATGTGACCTAGACATGATAAAGTGAAATTCACCCAAATTCAGACTGAATTACCAGTAGAAATGTCTTTTCTGCCCCAAAACTATCAATAAAGGACCAGTGAAGTGCATGATTTCTGCTCCATCAGAAGCACTAAACAGAATTGCAAAATAATGATGGTTACTAAATAGGCTTCCTAAACACTTCTTCTATTGGTTTATTGGAAATTACATACTCAAAAGTGTTGGCTGATCCTGGAGATCTACAGTACCTACCTGTAGAGTTTAGATCCAACCCTGATCAAACACACCTGTCTGTCATTATCATCTTAATTAGCTGCTTCAGTTGTGTTTGATCAGGTTTGGAGCTGAACTTTGCAGGAAGGTAGATCTCCAGGAACAGGTCTGGTCACCCCTGTACTAGAAAGTATTGAAACACTTCACAATTCAGTAAATGTGAACCAGAATCGAAATGATCAATCCTCAACCCCAGCAATCATGAACTTCACATGATCTCCAGCAGCATTAATGACAGATGTGGACTCACGTTGGTGGAGTTGGTCCGGATCAGGCCATGGTTGTGGTTCTGTTGCTCTCTGAACTGAAGGCCTGCCAAGTGTCTTTCCAGAGCAGCCCAGTCCATGGCTGGAAGTTGGCTTTCCTCCACACATTCTTCTCTGTATCGTCCCAGCCCGATCCCACCTCCAATCTCACCAGCTTCCTGTCTTGGGACAGCGCTTCCGTTGCTGGCTTTGCCTAAAGTCTTACCCTCGCAGGGCGAGAGGGGGTGGTCGCAGGGCACAATGGAGTTGCCGTTCTGCTTTTGTTCCTGGGGCATGGAGGAGGCGGCGTGACCTGCGAGAGGGGCAGCAGGCGCTTTGACGCTCTGGAGCTCCTCTGCCAGGCTGCGGCTGTTAACAGAGCCTTGGAACACTCCGGTCTGGCTGAAGTCCTGATGCTGGTTGTCTGAATAGTTCCCACCGTACTCCCTCTCCCAGTCCACCAGCACTCTCTTCTTGTACTGCTGGTAGTCCTCATCCTCCTCATAGTCCTCCAGTCCGGCCAGCTCCAGACTGGGAGAGGACTTGTACTCGGAACATGGCGTCACCTTGTTGGAGTTGGACTCAGAGCTGGAGCGACTGGAAGTATCGCTGCCCAGATCCATGCCATCCTCCCGGTAATCCTGAGAAAAAGACATAGCGCATTACATTACAGGCATAAACATTCAACTTTGTGTCATTTTTTCTAAATTATTATAAAGAATGATCAAGTGCATGCATCTGTTACAGCAAAATTCCAAACCAGTTAGTGCTTCGAAGACCATATTCACTAGTCCATGTGTGTCTATACAGCAGAATAATCTCACTGCACTTCAATCTTTTGAGCTCTTCATTATTTTCATCTTTAAAATGATTGGTCATTGAGACGGCACATCAGAGATATCATCAATTTTGGTAAGACGGCCCGAAATTCATCTCAGTACTCTGGCATGCATACGCATCCATCCACTAGGAGGCACCACTGAAAGCAAATGTACATTTTTATTAGTAAACTCTGAAAAATAAAGGTTCAAATATTTGCTTAGTTCTCACCAAAGCTCGCTCTATTTTGCTGCAGATCATTAAACTGTTACGCTGCCACAGAAGTCTGTCCGAAATCAATTTTGTGAGGTGCCTTCGTGTGCAAACGCTGCCTAGAAAGTCACTGCCTAATAAGGTAAGTTTTCGGACGCAGCTATGAAGTGGGTATGTCAGATAAAGGAGTGTCCGAAATCGCCCCCCTTACCATTAAATAGGGCCATTTGTAATGGTGTCCGAAAACATAGTGGACGTTATCGAGTCCATTCAATCCATTCTTTCCATTCCATCTAATCCATTCAGTCCATTCATTGGAAATCCCTGGCATAGAAGAACCTTTTTGGTTCCAGAAAGAATCTTTCATTGAACAATTTTTTAAATAACCATTTTTAAAGGGGTCCTTGACTATGATTTGACTTTTTTAACTTTAGTTAGTGTGTTACGACGCTCAAAGTTCAATGCAAAGAGAGATATTTGCTTTTTAAGGACTACAACAAACGGCTGGTAGGAACTACAACGAGCTTCTTCCTGGGTTGGTGACATCACTAACCCTAAAATTTACATAAACCCGCCCCCGAGAACACACAACAAAGGGGGCGGGGCCATGTTGGTCTGCTTTAGAGAAGAGGAAGAGTTGTTGTAGTAGAGTGTTGTTGACATGCCGTCATTTTACGCCGGACTGCTTCACAAACGAGGGTCAATTCAACACAAAAGATGAACATGACGGCACATGCTAGTGGATGAGTTGAATCAACTCCACAGCAACTACATAAATTTATCCACTAACCATTCAGAAACGTCCAGTTTCATTCTAAAAGTTGTAACTTCTTCCTGAGTCTCTCCATCAGTGTCGACTCCGGTTTGAACAATGTAAGGCTGAACACCGTTACTGACAATCCTCATTTTGGCTGCGTGAGATTCTCCAGCTTTGTTGTTGTTGAGCTGTTAAAGCTCCGCCCTCTTCTGGAAAGGGGGCGGGAGCAGCAGCTCATTTGCATTTAAAGGGACACACACAAAAACTGTGTGTTTTTGCTCAAACCCAAATAGGGGCAAATTTGACAAGCTATAATAAATGATCTGTGGGGGATTTTGAGCTGAAACTTCACAGACACATTCACCAGAGACTAATATTACATCTTGTGAAAGAGGCATTATAGGTCCACTTTAGTAATCTGAAAAACTTTTTTTCCACTTTAAAGAACCTTTTGTGGAATGGAAAGGTTCCATGGATGTTAAAGGTTCTTCATGGAACCATCAATGCCAGTAAAGAACTTTTTTTTTTTTTTTAGAGTGCAACTGCAGAACTGTAATCATTTGCAAACATGAAATTTGGTATGAACATGCAAAGTGTCTACAAGAGGCAGTGTACCAAATTGTATGACAGTTGGCCTCATGGTGGTGCTATAATCCAGTATTTCCCAACCCTGTACCTGGAGGCACACAACAGCGCACATTTTGGATGTCTCCCTCATCTGACCCCTCTATTTCTGGTCTTGGAGTCTCTACTGACAAGCTGATGAGTTGATTTTGGTGTGTTTGATTAGGAAGAGTTGGAAAATGTGTAGTGGAAAAGGGTTGAGAAAACACTGCTATAATCAATAAATTTGTCTTTTAGCCCTGTCCCAAATGAAGCACTTGAGGGGTTTTGCGACAGTATGGAATGCCCATGAATCTACCAGACCGCAGGGTGTCCCGTTTGTCACTTTAGCTTTGTGGCCGTTATGTGTCCTGAATGAGCACTTCTGCAGGATCATACAGATGCTGCCTCCACAGCAGACAAACCCGACAATCTGCGACAATCAAACTGTGTGGAACAGAGCAGCATTTGGGACACGCCCCTGAATCTAGAGCCTCATTCAGCCTTATTGATTTTTCAGTGAAGTAACATTTTTCAAACTCAGATCAGAGACACACCCCAGACAAAACGTTACCAAGGGAATTTTGATTCATCAGATGGTTTGGTGGATTGTTTTAGTCATGACCCATAATAACCTCTATTATGTGTCTTCTAAAGAGGACAGTCTTGGTCCTTTTCCACTGACAAGGTATTGATGCAGGAGTCTGATCTGGAGTCAATCCACATGTGTCCACTGCAGAAACAGACGGATCTTGGTTGAAAAATAAAACACCCTCGAAGCAGGAATGCGAGGGGCATGATGACCTAAACTCTTCAGAGCAACAACAACTACTGAATCTGGCAAGGCTGATCACTGCCATTATTAGGAGTGAAGTTAGTTTGAATAAAGTTAGTTAATTAACGAAGCCTTCCTGTAGCTCAAACTGTAGAGCGTGGAACTAGCAACACCAAGGTCATGGGTTTGATTCCCAGGGAATGCAAAAACTGATCAAATGTGTATCTTGAGTTGCTTAAGGTAAAAAGCGTCTGCCATATGCATAAATGTAAGTTAACACAAATTTCCTAATGCAACGCATGTACACCGGCTAAACAACTTCATTATTACTGTTTATCTCAAATAACATGCTGTTATTTACCAATATAATGTGCGAACTGAATTCTACAAATGTACTTGTTATATATTTAAATAACCTAAGACCATTGCATCAGAGCAGCTCATAACAGCATTCTTAAAATGTGTTATTAAATGGTAATATAATATTATATTATTTACAAACATCATACAAGGCCACATTGCCCTGTCTTTGTTTGTGGGCAGGTTGTGTTCTCAGTAAGGTGCGAGTTCAGCTCTCAAGTGGTTCAGATCTTCAGGGCACACCATTTCAGTAGAACAGGGGTATCCGAGGACACATGCCACATCTGGAGCTAGGGGGCGCTATTACCATTATTTTATTTTACCGTACATTATTGTGTGTAAAACAGCCATGTCAATGAATCAAATAAACCAATTTCGCTCTGAATTGGCAGAGAGAAACAGTCTAAGTTTGGTAAGGATTGGCCCCTGAAAGCGAACACACAAAAACAGCACATGGGACTTCCTTCCTGAGCTGGAGCTCCTGGTACAGTGACACACACTTCCTCTCGGAGTGCTCCTTCACCTGCACAGGATGTGTGGGGTTTGACTTTCAATGCCAAACAATCAAGAATAAAACTCCTTCAGAACAGGACTGGTGGAGCTGAAGGACCTGTACTGCACAGCTGAGCATTATTACACATTTATACTACAGTGAAACAACTGAAAAATACAACACACTCACAGCTAGAGCACGCAAAGACACTGAAGTTATGAATGGAAAGTAAGCCTGAGATACAGAATGTGCTCATAGATCATGTCCTAAATGTGTGAAGTACATGTGCATGAATAGAGAAATAAAAAGACAGAGAAGCGAGTGACTGTGCAGATACTATGGGCTGATGTGGGAACGGCCGTTTCATCTAAACACCATAAACATATTTTTACATTAAAAAAAATGGGTGGAGAAAAGTCAGAAGGACGTAAGAAAAACATGATCTGTCCTCAGATCCCCTGCCGCATAAGAACACAAATCCACCTCCAACATTTACTGACTCTTGTTGTGTTAATGCACATCAGTGCTTTTATTGTGTGTTTTTCTTTGTGAGTATTATTATTTATGATGGTTTTAAACAAAGTGTAGAAGAAAATAAGGGTTACACACTTTATTGTAAGGTGTCCTTTTGATAATTATACAAATAAGTACTGAGTGTTATTAATTAATTACATGTAATTACTATACTATATGGTTTGGTTTATGGTTAGTTGTGTGTAATTATGCATAATTTACTGTAATTACTACATATGTAACAAGGACACTGTAAAATAAAGTGTTACCAAAATAAGCAATTGGAAACAATCAAAAAGGTTATAGTTAGCAAGATTTAATTCCCATGTAATAGACCCCGTTATATTATAGTGGATTATATATATATATACTTCCAAAATTAAACGTATATCATAATACACAGTTATGAACACTTCAAGTCTCTGAATGAATCAAACAATCAATGCGTTCAAATGTTAAACATCTTTGCTTTCAGAAACGTTTTTTTTTTTCATAGCTGCATTTAAAACTGTTCATAAATGTCGTGATATATACCCTAAATATATAATAACACATGGCATATATATATATATACACACACACACACACATATTGTGTTAATAGAGTGAATGCGACCATGACTGAACACATCTGTCAAAGCCTGTCCATTCTGAAGCTTTATGATCAACTAAAGGCTTTAATGAAGTCTGTTTATAGAACAAATGCTCTCGACACTTAAGACATTATGAGTCCTCGCGTGATTTGTCGAGATCAGAGCTTTAATCTCACGAGACACCGGCCTTTTAACACTAATGCCGCTGTCCGTCATGCAGATTTCCGTTCATTATGTTTTATTCGCTTATTTACATTTAAGAGATTGTTTAAAGTGATTGAACACGAACATAAATGTGTTAGAAACAGCTGTGGTGTTACACACACACACACACACACACGGGCAAAGCGGTACAAAATTCAGCCCATTTTACTTGAGTCATTCAGTTCTGTAGTGATGTCAGCGCATTCGTGTAATTCATTACACTCCTATCTCATGCACACCCGGAGCGCGACTGTGTTTAAACACATATAATAAAACACACAGAGCTCTTCAAACCGCTCATTAAACCTCTTCAGCATTAAAGTAGCGCTCAGTCTGCAGTGTTTAAATGATCTCTGAAATGATGTCATGTTTCTAAAACAGTCCTCACACCCTCCCATTAAACATCACAGCCCAACAGCACAAGACACATCTCCCGGGAGCGAGCGCGCTCCAACTCCATACGATTCTTCTTCATATTTCAATGAAATCACCAAAGAGCCGAGGAGAATCCCTTAAGACCAGTCCCATAAACACAGAGAACTTACTGTCATCTTCTCTGCCGGCTTCAGTCTCAGGACATGTTTCTCTGGCAGGATGACGGAACACGGCTCGAGGTTTCAGCTCCAGACGCGCGAGAGCGGAGCGCGTCCGCGGTGTAAGTCATGGCGGATCTCCGCTGCTTCAAAACGCCCCGGCGGCTCTCCAGCGGCCAGACGAGATAACACAAACCCTCCCTCCGAGGATCTGTCTCAACACCTACTGAGCTGCCTAGATAGACAGCAACTGTGACGCGCTCCGAATCAGCTGAGTGCGTGCGTAAGCGCGTGAGTGAGTGCGCGCGCTAGCGCTGCCTGTGATGGACAAGAAATCAATGCAGGGACCTATGCTATATGTCACCCCTAAACACCGCACACTAATAAATTGCCCCAAAAGGCTATGCTGCTCTCACTGTCCAAAAAATCTTGCATTTTGTCTTTATCGTGTCCAAACATACTGTACTTGCCTCCTGCCTAAACATGTTGTTCCTATATTGACCAACATGTGGCATTAGCCTAATGCCCAAAAATGATCCCCTCCAAAGGTAGTCATGTGTCCTCTATGGGTCACTAATCATTCATTATTCGTTCATTCCACTATGTTTCTATCCACATATGTTTGCGAATTTTTGAGATGGACGCTGCAGGAAACGACAAGCCAAGATGCGCATAAATTCTAAAAATGTGCATAAAAATGTTTGTGTTCAACTGAGGTTGGTATATATCAGAAGACATAAGCAAAAACTACAATGGAAACACATTTACTGAATATTAAAAAAAAACTCATGTGACTTTGCCTCAGCAGAGGCTGTGATTGGACAACTGGACTGACCAGTGGACCAATCACATCGCAGCTTCTCGAATGTTGGTTTGGTGGTTCTGAAAGTCAAAGTCTGTCATCAGAATGATTTGGTTCAGTTCCTCCAGAAGCGTCTCACACGATTGTGTTCCCAAACACCAGCATCCGAACGCAAGATCACATGACAGCGTTTATTGTGTTTCGTCTGACGCTCTGAGACAAACTCATTAACTGCCATTACTGATATTTTTGCCAGTGTCCCCGGAAGTGCCATATTCCAATTTTGCACATAAGGTAAATTCACAGCGTTGAATTGGATAGCTTCTTTTGGATTGCAGAAACTCACCGAACCATATGTTATTTTATGTTAATTACTTGTTTATAGAACTGTTGCATCAGTGAGGAGTGCTGTGCTGTGATTATGGCTGAATCACGACTGTGCTGATATTCAGTACAACAGCACTCCTCCACATGTCATATTGATTAAAGGGGACCTATAATGCTCCTTTCTCAAGATGTAATATCAGTCTCTGGTGTCTCCAGAATGTGTCTGTGAAGTTTCAGCTCAAAATACCCCACAGATCATTTATTATAGCTTGTCAAATTTGCCCCTATTTGGGTGTGAGCAAAAACACACCGTTTTTGTGTGTGTCCCTTTAAATGCAAATGAGTTGCTGCTCCCGCCCCCTTTCCAGAAGAGGGTGGGGCTTTAACAGCTCACGCTTCGGTTGATCAACAACAACTCATCCACTAGCATGTGCCGTCATGTTCATCTTTTGTGTTGAATTGACCCTCGTTTGTGAAGCAGTCCGGCGTAAAATGACGGCATGTCAACAACACTCTACTACAACAACTCTTCCTCTTCTCTAAAGCAGCCCAACATGGCCCCGCCCCCTTTGTTGTGTGTTCTCGGGGGCGGGGTTTATGTAAATTTTAGGGTTTGTGATGTCACTAACCCAGGAAGAAGCTCGTTGTAGTTCCTACCAGCCGTTTGTTGTAGTCCTTAAACAGAGAAATCTGTAAAAGAAAATATCTCTTTGCATTGAACTTTGAGCGTCGTAACTTTGCAGATGTTGTTTATGATCAAACAGCAACATTACACACTAACTAAAGTTAAAAAAGTCAAATCATAATCAAGGACCCCTTTAAATATCAATATTCATGTAGTTCGGGTAAATCACGCTGCTATATCAGTCCCTACAGCCCTTTTGCAGACCCAACAAGAATGTACATTCAATGTATTTATAGGGTTAATATGCAAATTGTATACACATAACATTCAAAAACATTAAATATGTTCTGAAAATTTATCTTAAAGTTAGCATGAAATGAAAATTCACACTATCAATTTTCTGAATGCATCTTATTGATTTTATTGTGAATGATTCATCTGTGCATTTGCAATCTTTTTTTTTTTTTTTGAGCTCATAATTTTTAACCAAAATGTCCTAATTGTATCTAATGGTGAATGTGAGACTTCTCTCTGCTGACTTCTTCATTCATTCAGTTCTCCCTCCATCCTATCGATGGACTGAACCAAGTCCTGTTCTATTTTTCGTCTTTTTTTGATCATCCGTTTCATGTACAGTACGTCACAATACAGAAAGAAAAGATCTGTCGATACACTCTGAGAAAAAAGTAGTAGGCTACAAAAGCTGTCACTAGGACAGTACCTTTTTAAAAGGTTCTAATATTTACCTTTTACACACTAATATGTACACTTTTGGTACCAATATGTACCTTTGAGTTACAAAGGTGTACCGTTTAAAAGGGTACCACCCCAGCGACAGCTTTTGTACCTTTTTTTTCCTGAAAGTGTACTTGCTTTTCTTTTCAACTTCAGTCTTCTGCAGACGCACTTGAAACAGTTTCAGAGTGAAAAGCATGTACATGTAAAGGCCGCCTGCATAAAACTGAGCATGTAGATATTCACTTTGAGGGTATTCGCATTAATATCTCACTGTCGCTTTAATTTCTTGCTGCTCTCTTTTTAACGTGCTGAAGGATATTGTGAGCGATGTGCCCTGATTAGAACAGCAGCTCGACAGAAGAAACAATGCTGTTTTAGATGTTACATTTGTATAGAGATCAGAAATGAGGCCAAGCATGGAAATAAACGCTCTATATTTTTTGTGTCAGGGAAGGGGATCGATTAGAAATGTTTATGTAGTCAGTTGTCTAAGTAGGCAGTGCAGTAAGGTTAGAGACACAGCCCGTGTTTCAGGACTCTTGAGTCTCAGCTGATGTGGTTCAGTTTGACGGCCTGCAGTCTTCAGCGGCTCCCCACTGTTTCCCACAGCAGTCAGAGGATACCGTGGGCACGAGAGGAAAGACGTCACAGGAACCTCACCGCACTCACTGACCTTACCGGCAAACACAACAACAGCGACACAGACAGGAATAGCATATCCACTGCTGGCCAAGCAACACCACCTCATTTTTCTTTTTTGCATGATAACTCTGAGTAATCCACTTCAATGGTTTTGTTTGGTACTGACTCACTAGATTTAAGCAAGATACTATTTACAGTCACGTGATCTCACTTCGAGCTTCTGTGTCGGTGGCTATTTTAGGCACATTCTCTGCACTTTCAGACAAACCTGTCCTTAAGGACCCTACTGCACATTTCGGATGATTCCGTCATTGGACACACTCAGTTCAAGTCTTGCAGTCTCTACTAACAAACTGGTGAGCTGAATCAGGTGTGTTGGATGAGGTTGCAATTTTTAAAGCCTTTATAGTCATTTGGGAACTTGTGTGTGGAGATCCAGCTGTTAATCACTGATTACAAAAAGTGTACATAGTAAAAGGTGTGTCATTGCAGTCAGGAGCATGAACTATTGTACTCAGTAGTGATAGTATGCACTCTCAACAATTGCAGAAAGACAATTAATTCAACCAAAGTCAAGGGCCAAGTGCCCAACTAAAGGGAATACCGATCACCATAATGGTGAATTCAAACAGACTTCAACAACTTTTATACATGTACCATATGAAATAAAGCCAAACTGGTTTATAATAAGTCAAAATGGTGATGATGATATGCTGAAACATCCTCTAGTGAGATACTGATTTCATCTGAGGCTGTGAGACTGTGAGTCAGTCGTAGTTCTTCTGCTGTCTGTTCGTCTTTTCTCTTTTTTCAGTTCATGTTGTTCCTCTTGTCTTCAGTGATTCTGCTTGTTAACTGTAGGTGTATCATCACTAATGGACAATCATCACTTGCAGTTAAATAGTGAAATAAGGTAGATTCATTCTACAGCACTGCTTCAGTGTTACTTTTAGTCTCTAGGACCATATGAAAACTAAGCAGTGTTCGTTTTACACTCAGGATTTTACTATGTACCAATAAATAGGTTTTTCTTTATTAAATAATTTTTTTCCCACTAGAATATATTTAAGGTGTTGCTTTTCCATCTATCCATCTATTTACATATTGTAAATACACTAAATAATGTGAAAGTGAAAATGAAGTGACATGTGGCCAAGTATGCTGACCCATACTCGGAATTTGTGCTCTGCATTTAACCCATCCAAGTGCACACACACAGCAGTGAACACACACACCGTGAACACACACCCGGAGCAGTGGGCAGCCATTGCTGCGGCGCCCGGGGAGCAGTTGGGGGTACGGTGCCTTGCTCAAGGGTCTCACCTCAGTCGTGGTATTGAAGGTGGGGAGAGCGCTGGATATTCACTCCCCTCACCGACAATCCCTGCCAGACCTGAGATTCGAATGACCTTTGGGTTACAAATGTGATTTTTTTCCTGCCCCCCATAGCCCCAAGACAGCTCAATCAATGATCACTTTAGGGCCATTAGTATCCTGGTCCACCTAGAACTCAGCACAGCAATTGATAAAGTTTACCACAACATGGCACAAACGCTGAACTTCTTTAGCTAACATCCTACATCAGCAATTAGCAAAATGTTGTTTCTTTTGAAAGCACAAAGCACCTCCAGTCTTGTGGAGTTCCCCAAGGCTCTGTTTTGGGACCTCTACTTTTTTGTTTTCTATGTGCTTCCTCAACAGCAGCAAACAAACAAAATCAGCAGCATGGAAAACACCGTCCATTGCTATGCAGACAACAAACAAATGTATATCTGTTCCGAGGCCAGGTCAGACTTCTTCCCCCCTCCAATCCTCCTGTATCCGTGACCTTAAAGTGGGGATGGCCACTATCTTTTTAAACCTCAACCCTGGAAAAGTTTGGCTAGTTTGCTAGTGTAGACCTCAAGTGCCTTGTTTCACATTACACTCATCTACGCCTATGGCTGATTTGATTCACCCAGACACTCCTGCTTGGCTTCTCAGGTCCTGTGGATCCAATTTATTAATGTTTTTCAAGTTCATATTGTCTTCTATGAGTGGCAGGGATTTCTGTGGTTCTCTCTATAGCATCTCTGAAATCCCACCCCCCCCTTTCAAATCCCTGTTGTTGTGTTATTGAAAAGTTTGTCTTTTTGCTGTATTCAGGTTTTTGCCTCTTTTTATACTTTATGATGTCTCTTATGTGGAATCCATAAGAGAGTCTGCACTGTGAAATGACCTTGGGTTTGTGAAAAGTGCTATAGAAATAAATCAGTATGTCCATATATTATTTGAGAGACTGCATATGTACATGTAATAATTCACCAACGTCACCAAAATTAACAGCATGAGGTGATAAAAAAAATAGTGAAAAACATATATAAACTTACATTGTAATCATTACGATCAAAAGCTTAAAGGATTAGTCCACTTTCAAATAAAATTTTACTTGATAATTTACTCACCCACATGTCATCCAAGATGTTCATGTCTTTCTTTCGTCAGTTGAAAAGAAATGAAGGTTTTTGATGAAAACATTCCAGGATTTTTCTCCTTATAGTGGACTTCAATGGCCTTCAAACGGTTGAAGGTCAAAATCACAGTTTCAGAGCAGCTTCAAAGAGCTTTAAACGATACCAGACGAGGAATAAGAGTCTAATCTAGAGAAACGATCGGTCATTTTCGAACAAAATACAACTGTATATGCTTTAAATAAAAAGATGATCACCTTCTAAGTGCTTCCGCTTTCCGTAGTCTTTAAAAAGCTTACGCTGTATGTCCTACGCCTTCCCTATTCTACTTGCGGAACGAATGCGGCGCCAGTTTCGTTTTTTTTTTCATAAGTAGGATCAACTGAAGAAAGAAAGACATGAACATCTTGGATGACATGGGGGTGAGTAAATTATCAAGAAAATTTTATTTGAAAGTGAACTAATCCTTTAATCCTTGTTTAACATGTTCATCGTGTCTGGTTAAATGAATACATGATCACATTACTTTGACACACTTATGATAACAGAATACCTCCTGATTGTAACATAAAACATGCATTTTGTGCGAAGCAGCTTTGAAACGACATGCATTGGAGTTTGTTTGCCCATATAATCTTTACATACATGGTAAACAGTTTTGCCTTGCTGTCCGTTATGGAGAGACTCGGGAGGATAGTCTACTCGAGCTCGGATTTGCCCTGATGATTACATATGTGAAATACATAAAGCAGGAGAAGGGAAAAAGGAGGGATGCTGAAAGAACTGAAGCTGGGAAGAAATAAGAGGCTGCTTTTATATCCTGGTAATAATCAGAAGATTAGATGGGCGTACTCCTCCCCAACTTACATTTAATAACTTCAGTTGTGAAATAGACATGAATTGAGAAAGTGTGCTTGTTTTTTATCATCTTGTCCCATAGTGTTGTTTAAATGCTATGGCAGGCGTCTCTGCATGACGTTCTGTTTATGTCTCTGCACTAAAGTCCTTGAAACAGGAAACCCAGCATGCACTGCTCTCAGTCGCTCTCCTCTCCATCTCTTTGTATTTTTGTGTCATTGTCTGGAAAGAATGTGTGCATACTGAATTCCAGCTGAAAGAAATGCTCAGATTTTACAGTGTTATGATGTGATGGCAAGTAAATACTGAGCATGGCCGGAGCAATATGAACTCTTCACACCTGCCCTGGCACTCCCTGACAACTGTGTTCAGCTCGACTGAAGAAGCTATCAGCATGAAATCACTACAAGCTTATTACTGACAGCAGGATCAGAAAGACAGAAAAACACCTCTGGCTCCTTCACCTCAGTGGCATTCAGAAGACAAACTGACAGAGACTGAAGCTTGTGCGCTTCTGATGCACTCACTGACTCTGACAAGACAAGCAAAGGGTGACCTTGATGTTTCTGCTAGGAAGAAGCTTTTTGACTTCATAGACTGGACATCATAGACTCTACTCAAGCATGTGTGCACGCATGTAAAGTAACTGCAGTAGTAGTAAAAGTAAAAATGGCAGTGACACTTCCAATTCTCATTGTTAACAAGTTGCTTATTATCATGCATATTACTACAATATTGGCTGTTTATTTGTACTTATAAAGCACATATTAATGCCTTGGGCCTTATTTGAATGATCTAAGCTCATGGTTAAAGCTCACGGTGCAAGTGCACTTAGGGCGTGTCCGAATCCTCTTTTGTTAGTTTAAGAACGGGAAAAATGGTCGGCGCGCCAGGTGTATGGTCTAAAAGGGTTGTACCTAGTCTTAATGAGTCATGGGTGTGTTTTGGGCGTAACGTGCAATAAACCAACAGAGTCTCATCTCCCATTTACATTAAAAGCTAGTTGCGCCATCGCGGATTCGCTATTTACATGGTGGAATTTGCAAGCGGGAATAACTGAACGCTTCTCCAGAGAGTATAGTCAAAAACACCTAATCCAAGACCAAGACCAAGTCGAGACCAAGACCAATGTGCCCAAGACAAGACTAGCACTCCTCAAATTCATCTGAAAGATCCTCATTTATTGCCTGAGAAATGTCTTTTTTTTAATCAGTAAATTTGATTATAATAAGACACTATTTAGAGCTGTTACCAATCAAATGAAACCACTAACAACAAAATTCATCTTTGCGCAGCAGAGGTGGCACAGAAGCTGCATCTGAATTGGTAAAATTACAAAAGCATGAATAATGTTGGACAAATTTTGGACCTGGCACAACAGTATAAACAAATCAAATTAGAAACAAGTTATTGATTGCAGCTGAAGCAGAAAATTTTTCATTCCAATCACATTAATGACGTTAAGAAATAAATCAGACAGTGCACCGACAATTTAGTGTTGTCCCCGCAGTTGTGGTCTTGAAAAAAAATCCTGAGTCCTCATAGTCTGAGACCAAGACAAGTACAAATAACAAGACCAAGACCTTCAAAAAATGGTCTTAAGACCGGTGTCAAGTACTACAACACTACCAGAGATGAATGCTTTTATTTTTAATATTTGGCATGTTTGTGTGCTGCTGCCCTGTGTGTGTAACAAGCAGAGTGTTAGCGCGTTGTGCACCCGCATATAGGCTCATATTACTGACACACCCTTTAAATAACAACAAAAAATAAATAAATACTGCACCATTAACTTTAGAGCAGGTTTTTGTTTGTCAATGGCGCAGTCGATTTCAGTTGCCTCAAAATAGCAACACGCCAACAACGCTCCTGAACACACCTCGTTTTCAGACCAGCACACCCATGGGCGAACAGATGGGCGCGAGTGCATTTGCTGTTTAAACAGTGTGCCACTGGATGTGAAAATGATAACTTTGTCGAGCTGAAACTTGCAAAAAACACTTGCGTTGCACATGCCATTGCTTTGCGCCAGGTATATGATAGGGCCCTTATTCTGCATGACCACATTCCACATCCCTTAATCTACCCAATACCTAAACCTAACAACTACCTTACTAACTATTAATAAGCAGTAATTAGGAGTTTAGTGAGGCAAAAGTCATAGTTAATAGTTAGTTGGCAAGAGATGTCCTTGTGAAGGACATTAATGTCTTTGATTAACGATTATGAGGGCACATGATTTAAAAATAATATTAATATACACAGTTAAATAATTTATTATACAATCTGCAATAAAATAAGAATTGACCTCCAGCAGTGCCGTAGTTACATTGTAACTACTCAAATAAGTACTGAGTACTATTAATTAACTACATGTACTTACAGTTAGGGTTAGGGTTTGCTTTAGGGTTAGTTACTTGTAATTATGCACAATTTACTGCTATTACTATAGTAAGTACATGTATTAACATTTAACTATGGCACTGTAAAATAAAGTGATTTTTTGAATGGAATGTTTTGAGTTTTACTTTTTTTTTCAAAAAAATAAATTCAACTACATTGGATTTCTCCATTGGATAATGAAAGTAAATTAAGTTTAGTTTACTCAAATAAAAAAATGACAGTCACATGAGCTCACAGCAATTAACAAATGACAATGATCCAACCATACAATCAATTCCTGATGAGGAAAATCAAGCTCTTCCTACATGTTGTTGTTGTTGAAGTTGTTTAATATACATCACAATAGAGAAGAACAGATGATGCCGACTTTAATTCAGGCTCCATTGCTCTCAGTGGTTTGGAGACAGCAGGTGGATTTGGTGTCTGCCAGGATAATTCAGTGCCACGACAAAACTGGATCAGGTCTCAGGTGCTGCACATGCTCAGCCTCTGTTGGGTCTAAATATGAGTGAGTCAGTCATATCATGGAAAACCAGACTGTCCTTCGTTCTGTTGTGTAGAAATACTGTAACACATTCAGATCTCAAAACTCTCTCCCAACTTCAGAAGGAAGTTCCTTTAAACTGTTCGTTAAGCTGTTCATTCAGAAATCACAATTAATCATGTCATAACTGTATACGTGACAATCACATTTATACATCAGCGATGCCTGTGACGTGTATGTGGCCACCGTGAAGCAACAAGGAGCAAGTAGAACAGATATTCCTAAACTCTTTCTCAAACACTCACCTAGGCAGAAGCATTTAGCTAAAGCTGGTGACCAAGCCGGACTCATCTACAAATCCTCATGTGTTTCTCTATGTTCTGTCCTCCTCTGCTCACACTCACACTGAGTTACGCTCCACACACATCACCTCAAAACTCATTCGTACATTCATCTATAGGAAGAAACACTGACTATTGAACACTCTGAACACTGCAGGCTTGTATTAGTGGTGTCTGCTAAGGATCACAATTACTGTTCCTTTTTGAACAATATCAAACACTAAGTTGTGTGATGAATAAAACAAGCTCAAAACACCCCACAGACTTGCAGTGAAGGAGCGACCCGAGCCACCTCTGGAGAACCACTCCACACATCTCCACTAACGGCAGAAATGGGCCATAAAAACAGCTGAGCAGATGACAGATATCACACACATGAACTGATACCTATGAGCTGTATTCATCTGCTGACAGAAAGAAGAAACCGATACAATCAAAGTTTGAGGCCTTTATTTGTGCTACAGCTGAACCCTAGATGAGTCGCTGGATTAAATGATGTTTCTAATGATGTAGTAATGTTGGGATCAGTAAGATTTTAAAGACATTAATACTTTTATTCATCAAGGATGCATTCAAATTGATCAAAAGCTAGAATAAATATATTAGAATGATTTCTGAAGGATCATGTGACACTGAAGACTGGAGTAATAATGCTGAAAATTCAGCTTTGATCACAGGAATAAATTACACTTTACTATATATTCACATAGAAAACAGCTGATTTACATTATAATAATATTTCACTGTTTTTACTGTATTTTTGATCAAATAAATACAGCTTTGGTGAGCAGAAGAGACTTCTTTCAGAAACCCAAACATTTTTTACCGACCTTGGGCTGTCAAACTTAATGCGTTAATGCATGCGATTAATTTTTAAAAATAATTAACGCAATTAATGCAGCATCCATTTTTTTTCTGTCATCTATTGGCTGTGCTAAAGTATCTGATGACGCGATCATTAATTCAAGTGCTAATAAACCATTCAAGCGCGATAAGACAAAAAAACCTTTTTTGTTGAGTATCCTCCGTGTCATGTGACACAGCTCATAAAGTGACAGCAGCCTAATAAGCCTGAGGCTGTCTGTGTTATTACTGCAAATCAAACAACAAAAGAGTCAGTTTTGTAGCTTTAATAAGGATTCATCTATATTCAATTTATAATTTACGCTGCAAAGTCGGTGTTTGATTATTTAATTTCTGTATATTTACCTGTTAGACCTACCTGAAGATCTTAAAGCACTGTTTACAAGGTCACATACAGTATTAGCAGGGCAGGTAAAAATCTGAACCTTCCCATCTGGGCCAGTAGAAAAAAACTTTAACGTTGAGCCCTGATATATTAAAGGCACAGCTAAATGTGACATTTATTACAATGGGTTTATGCGAAGATTGTTTTAATTATGTGATTAAATGAGACTGTCCTCCAAAAAAAAACGACCCTATAGGTCGTTTTTCAAGCACCTTATTATGACCTACATTTACGTTTTAAAGTCATGCGCCCTCTTGCTGGCGTAAAAATAATGACAATGTCGTGTTACATCTGTCATCATGAAATGCCGTTACCAATCAAAATGCGTGTTCATTTAAATGCAATGTGTGGACTTTTTACACCATTTCTCCTATTTCCATTTAGCAAAACTCATTTTTTATTAACAACTACACCCACCCCACCCCTAAACCTACCCTTAGTGATTTATAGTGCATATACTCTTTATGAGCACATGCGTTCCCTGGGATCAAACCCACGATCACATGATCACATGATTGCATATTGTTATTGCAATGCTCTGCCAATTGAGCTACGGGAAAACTGAAATATGACGCGGGTAAAACAGATAAAACAATGCATTAAAATGAAAGTGTCCTGTTGTGGATAGGGGCGCAACTTTAGCGAACGCTCCGATGGGTCATATTTCAGGTGAGTGACAAACAACCTTTATGGTCGTATTGGTTGGAGAACATGTTGGATTAAATAGTTTTTGTTTTTTAATCGATTGGCAGCACTATACCAAACTTCAGAACGCCAGTCACACAGTCTGCTTCTGAGAGAGCTTCACAGATCCACCGACGATCTCCTGCTCCATCAGTGAAGCGATGGAGAAAACGGGCAGCAGTAATGAACAGAACACTTCAACAACCAAACAAAAGCCTAGCATGATGATGATGAAATCTGCACAGGCAAACACCGCTCACATGTGCTTTAGGAAATTTAAAAAAAGATCTAGTATGATGTCAAATTTGTGGAAAGGGACAACAGAGGGAAGGAGGGGAAGCATCTGCTTGTGTTTCAGCGGCGATACAGTGCTGTTAGTCAGTCATGGCATGAGCCGCTCACAGATGCTACTGTAACCAGGCAACCCTGCTAGAAAAATAGATGTGTCATCACAGTACAGGGTTTCCTTGGAAACAGGTGACTGAGACAATTTGTAAGTGTGAAGGTGCGAGGGACGCCGGTGAGCACACAGAGATCACAGTGACCCGTCCACTCATCTGATCACGGCTCTGACTGCAGACACCATCGTGACGTGGTCAAGATTATAAGGTTGCAGATGTGAGATGTGTGACGACTGAGACAAATCAGACACAATTATTTGTTATAGTTAACCAATAATTGTTTAAAGCTCACTCTGGGGCATGTCCCCCATCCCCCGAGAAGTTCTCAGTTACAAGTTTTATTGCGAATCTTTAATAGTTCTTCTTCAAAAACTCAGGCAGTTAATCTTGCTCGGTCGTAAAAGCCCTGACAGGAGGCGTGTTGTCGCCCGGAAATACAACATCTTCATTGGTCACGTCAACCCTAAGAGGTGGGACTTTGACCAGAGGTTAAAAGCCAGTGCACAACGCCCCTCCCTCTCTCTTTTCTTGCTTCTTGGATGACTGAAGAGACCCCTTTTTGGCTGCAGGCCTCGGCCTACAACCTAGCCATGTGCTCATCTATGAGAGAGAGAAAGAACTTGGTTCCCCACTAAGAGTCGAATTAACAGCTTAAGTTGTTTCATAGTACTTCATCCAATGCAGAAGATACTGGCAACAACTTCGGACGAAATCATCAAGATTTCCCCTCAGCCTGCAGACCCGATGCTCCTCAGCCTAAAGGCATCTTGCAAGTATCGTACATTTGAACACTAAACAGCAATTTAGTATTGATTTGTAAAACTTACCTTTGTCAGCAAAGGTGTTTTATTACTGAGGAAACTGATGATTCTTTTCCAGATTGTCTTTGACTTTTTCCTATAGCTCCATTCCCAGTACCACTTCTGGTTCAACTCTATCATTGCTCATTCTTACCTACGTATGTGTGTGACCTGCATGTATGTTATGTGTTTGTTAGTTTAGTTATGTGTTTGTGAGTTAGTTAATAAAGCTTGTGCACAATACATGTTTGGTTCTGACTCTGTCTGCTAATAAATTGCCTCTTAAATGATTTAGATCCTGACTACATGCTCTGAGTAGTACTCTACAATAAGAATGTTGCTTTCCATAACCTGGAAATTAACAATTAACACTGTTCACTGGACGAACAGGTTAATTGATTGTAATATTAATTTTAATGTAGCTACATCAAATTAATCCGATTAACTGTTTCACATATTCATAATTAATCATAATTAATAATCATAATGAGTTATGAATAATTATTAATATTCCCCCTTTGAGTTAATTCGCTACAGATGTCATGTGAGATGGAAGTAGAGCATGAGGGAGGAACACAACCTCGATTCAAAAACGGGCCTGTGTTGACATTACTGCAAAATGATATACCAGTGAGTGGCGCTAAAAGTGTGTTCGAAACAGATGAACGCAAATCGGGCAACGTTGTATCGCTGTTTGTTGTATGCATCACGATAGTTCAGAAATGAATCGTGGTGCTCTATCGCCGTTGAAAATAAAGTAGCACCCACAGACTGCTTGAGTCAAACACTTCACCGTGAAGATACCGCGGGTCACGGCACCCTCATACAAGAACATAGCTAATCTTCATTTCACCTTTTTTCATTTCTGCTTTCATTCATCTTGAATGCATGTAAACCTGTCGTAAGAGACTCCAAAACTAAAATAGGGACCTGTGAAATAGCATAATAGGGGCACTTTAAGGGCCTGTTTACACCTGCTCACTTCATGTGTTTTATCTGATCGGATCGTGAACAGACCGCCCTCCCAAACGCTTCTGAGACGGATATAAATCTGATCACTAAAAACACTTCAGGAGGAGGTCTGGGACGCATTCCAGATGAAACTGGACAAGTCTAAATGCATCTGGTTGTTGCAACCACATATGTAAACTTTACTCCTCCCAAAATGTTAAAAAATAAACATGTGACAGCGTGTTATTGTCACAGTCTGTTTAGTTTCAGTTTCAGTTCCTGGACTTTCTGTTTGTGTTTTATGATCACATGTTCTGTTTCCCGCCATCATCATTAGTTCATTTGTATCACCTGTGTCTCATTAATTAACCTTGTTATGTTTGCTATTTAGTTTCCCCCTGTTCACTCAGTCTTTGTCCGTTCACCGTTATAGCAAGTTGTGTTGTTTCTCTGTGCCTGTTAACCTGTGGATTACGTTATTAAACTAGTATTTGGATTTATACTCCTCGTCTGTGCTCCTTCCTGCAGCCAGCCGTAACAGTTATAGACTGTGTGATGTTATAGACGGATATGACAGTGCAACAGTTGATGCACAAACTGCCGCTGATACAAACTGATAGTAAGTGAGCAGGTGTAAACAGGCTCTAAGAAGCGAACAACAAAAATAAAATGTGTTTTCATTAAATTATACACTTACTTATTCTAAGAAAAGATACAAGATTAAATCGATTATAAACAAATATTGGTTTATTTAAGCTTCAGTCTCCCTTTAAAAATATACTTTTGGACATCTGCCTGTGTGAAGATCACGTGATGTTTCTGAGATCAGATGTAGTGATGACAAGATGACTAGAAAACAAGACTGTTTATCATGTCAGAACTGTACATCATTACAATGTAAGAATTTAATTGCTGTTTCATCAACTGTATAACATGTTTCATAATGTTATTGTAAAAATGTAATTAATCGAGAGCGTTAAGAATTAGTGTGAGTGAACAGACAGGACTTCACCTGTGATTCATTAATCATCATCACAGTACAGGACAGGTGAAGTCATCCATCAAACACTGGTTCAGTTTGGAGGTTTCATTTACACACTCTGTGTCCTATAGGCTTAAATTAAGATTGTGAACTTTTACCTTTTTGTACAATTTTGTACAAAAGCAGTGTTTATGAACGGCTGTTGTTCTGTGGTTGTGAATCAGCAGTGATTCGACTCACTGAAGAAGGTGTTTTGAGGTGAAACGTCTGTCACCATATTGTAAATATTCCTGTATCGAAATGAGTCAAAAGTGAAACGTCCAAATGCATGACAGTATCAGTATAATGTACGGTGTGTTATGTGTTACAATCCCACATTCATGAGGTAAACGCACAAAGGCACAGCTGACTGATTCATGAGTGTGTTGATAAAAACTTCACAATGATCAAGAATGATAATGTGAAGGAAGTGGTTTGTGAGCTAGAGTTTGTTGGCTCATTCAGATAGCCGTGACTCGGATCAAACTCACCGACTGATTCAGAGAGCAAAAACATCTTGTATGATCAACCCACACGCTCTCCAGCATGAACCTGTCAACTAGAGCACAGATCTGATCTTACATGACTGTAATTCATCAGTGTTTTCGACACAAACCTAAGCTTGGTCTATTTTTAAAGAAGACACTCTATTATCCCAGAAGCACTTGTATTGAACTAAACTTTGTTTATCTCTAAATCTGGACTTTAAAATTGATAGAAAATGAAAGCCATATGTCTAACCAATGTGTTCAAAATTTGAAGTTGATATTACAAAGATTGTGCCCGTTTAAAATGTTTTAAAGTATTGTTTCCATGGTAACGCAATGTCCAATTTCAAAACAGATTACACACAATGAATTTTGACTGTTTAAGCTTTCAAATGATCGTGATAGGGAACACAGACAATGAAAAACTGTGCCAAGTGTTCTGCTACCTGGACACTGACAGTTCATAGTTAAATGTGTTCAAAGTGCTCAGAGCTGCACAAATCTCTCCTGAACTGATTACAATAATCACACACTAAAAACAACAAAAAAGAAGGCCAAAGAGTCACTAATCATCATGACGATAACTTCAAACCAAACACAAATAACCCTAAATACTCGAGCAGGCACATGTGTGTTAGCGGAAGCTGAAGTGAGTGTGTCTGGAGTGAGAAAACATCTTTAATTGTTCCTGTTCAACCAAGTGCACATCGCCTCAGACAACAGACACTTCCTCTGTGTGTCTGTGTGTCTGTGTGTGTGTGTGTGTGTGTGTGTGTGTTAAATAGATAAAGAGCAGACGAGGGAGAGAGCAGAAACAATCTTCAGCTGTTGTATATCTGAAGACTTGCCTTCATTCATTAAGTCCTTTAGTCAGGTTGTCAGAAATTTGGCACTGAACTTTTTAATTAAGGTTTAATTAACAGTGATCCAGTGATGACTAACAAATGACACTTCAGCACAGCTAGAATGATGTCATGTTAAAGGAATCTGTCTTGAGCTGCTCGGAGACACAAAGGTTGAGGATCCAAACGCAGTATTTATTAGAAGGGTAATCCACAACACAGGTAAAAGGTCATAAACTCGGGCAAACAGTCCAATCAGATACCAGGGCAGGAACTCAGGCAAACAGGGAAACAGGGCAAATCCAGAGAGCAGGCAAAGGGTCAAATCCAGGGAAACAGATAAACACCAGAATGCTCAGAAATGCAGTACTGACACACACAAGACTTCGTAGAGAAAGACTGAGAACACCCGGCTTATACACAGAGTTAACCAAGCTGATGAGCAACAGCTGAAAACAATGAGTGCTGATGAGTCTGGGCAAAGGATTATGGGAAATGTAGTCCATGATAGAGTGGCAAGGGTCTGGGGTGGAGTGCCCTCTGGTGGTAATCACGGGCACTCTAGCTGGCAAATGTGACAGAATCCTTCATAATCATGTTAAATGTAATATTCTGTCATTATTTATTCACCCTCAACACATTTCAAACACATATGCTGTTATTTACTTATAGATGCTTTGAAGAATCTTCACACAGCTCTTTTCCATAGTGAGCAATTTTTTTTTAAAATAAGTGTGCTTATAAGTGCAAATTTTAGATTTTTTTAAAAACTCAACTTTAATATTTAAATACACAAGAAATTACACATTACTTTGTAATAATGTCAATAATGTTGGTTACACTTTATTTTAAGGTGTCTTTGTTACACTGTAATTATACATTTAAGTACTGAGTAATATTAAGTAACTGCATGTACTTACTATAGGGTTAGGATTAGGGTTTGGTTTGGTTTAGGGTTAGTTGCATGTAATTATGTATAATTTATGGTTATTACTTAAGTAACTGCATGCAACTGTAAAATAAAGTGTTACCAAGTTTTCTTTTCAGTACATTTTAAATCATTGTGTTTTACTATTTTGTTGTGCCAAGTATTCCTACAGTACTTGATTATAATTTTAACTGTAAGGTAATATAATATATAAGTTATTTTAAATGTAATAAATTGCAACTTCATCATTATAAATGTGCTATATAAAAATATATTTAAATACATGACATACAAGTTTCAGTATTTATGACATTAAGTAAATTTTAGTTGACCATAAATGCTTGTCAGTACATTCGGAAAATACAGTTAATTTCAGAGACAATAGAAGTAATTATGAAATTACTTATAAAGATGTATTTAAGTCCTACTTAAGTGGGTTAAAAGTATTTCAAAGGTAAGTTAATTGTATTTAATATAAATTCAAACTATAATACATTTTCTTATAACTGCAGTGAAGTTGCATGTAAGCATCTGAAAACATTAGATTTAGTTTGCACTTAAGTAAGTACTCACTAAATAAGCATTGACTGTTAATGTTCCCATCCACCCCAGAACTATGAAATCTCATGTTTATGCTGATATTTCGTGTGTGTTTGTGAACTGTTCCTTGAACAAACATACAGTATCAATAAGTGTACAGACCAGAGTCTAAGTGTGCTTGATGACTCAGTGTCTGAGATGGCTCCAGTTCAGCCTAGCAGAAAGCTCAGTCAGAGTTAGTCAATCTCATAGATTGAATGTTGTCTGCTGAGTGTTAAAAATAGCCCGTGGAGTCTCTGGGGCAGTGTGTTGGGGTATCAGTGGCATCTGTTGCTGCATACTTCAGCATGAATGTGACCTCTGCACCGGAGAGCTCATCGATGCCTGATTACAGATTTGGAGCTCATGTCACGCACACCATAACCTCAAGCACATCTGACATCCATTTGTCTTCAACAGATTCTCTACCTGCCAGGATTTGACCTTTTAACTGTTCTTTGAAATGAAAAACACTCACATCACTACATAAAGCAGTACAAACCTCTTTGGTGGACTTGCAGCAATAACTGAATAGAAGAGATCAATACTGAAGTTATTGAAGGGATAGATCACCCCAAAATGAAAATCATTTACTCTCCCTCACGTCGTTTCAAACCCATAATACTGTTACCTGAGAGATTTCTGTCCATCCTTTGAAAGTCTGTTCACCCCAAACTCTGACGCTTCAAAACATTCATGAAGAGATTGTAAAAGTGATTCAAACGAGTCAAGTGGTTTAATTCATGTACGGTTTACCTTCTGTTTTGATGTGCTCTACGTGTGTTCGCTGATCAATAATTATATGTAGATAAAAGCCTAAATTAAACCGGTTCATCATATAAAGCATTCATTTTTCTTCAGAAGACTTGACATATCTTCCTCTGTGCTCTGAAGATGAACAGAAGTCTTACAGGTTTGGAATGTAATTGATGACAGAATTTTCATTTAAGACTTTAAGTTCAAGAAAGCAGTCGTTACATTGAAAGAATGTAGGACCAGAATTGAAAACCATTAAAAATAAGCAAGAACATGTATTGAGAAAGTAAACAGGTTTGACTTTGGTGTTGATTTTAAACTCAAGACAGGATGAATCACGCTGATATTGTTGAGAGGTTGGTATTGCGTTGGATGAAGGGAATCTGGCTGGTGTCTTCAGAGAACTCCTGTTGACCCCGTGAGACAGATGGAGTAGTACACACTACTCAGATCATTCACACCAGAGATCAAATGTGCTGCAGTTGTCAGGCAAGAAACCCCAGAGAGACAGAGAGAGAGATGACATGCCCTCAGAGAGACGAGATGAATAAAGGAAGAATAATGAAAGGCGGCATAACACGCGTGTGTCCCCCTTGGGCTTTTTTTTTAGCTCCTGTTAAGAACTGAATCAATATTGTACATGTGTGATATTTTAGTGTCTGCAGTGCTGCCCACCTACAAAACTACTGCTAATCACTGAACTTACCTAACCAACATGGGGTGCGTTTCCCAAAAGCATCGTTAGCCAACTATGGTCGTAAGTCCCATTGAACTCTATTGGTAACGACGGAACTTGCGACCATAGTTCGCTTTGGGAAACGCATCCATGAACGACTGAACGTTTGGAAAGTTCACTTCATTTGATATGTACACTATAAAAAAAATCTCATCTGTGGTTGCCAGAACTTAAGTATACCCAGGGTTTAATACTCTAATGAGAGTTGGTTGACATGTAGTTACAAAGTTATTTATAGTTCGTAGAATATTTAAAGTGGACCATTGAAATAACAACAAATCAAACACTGTCAGTCTATTGTTTGCCGCCAACTGATCAATCAGATCCGTTCTTGAATTGAATAGTGCAGTAGTACAGGTGTCTGCTGTAGACTCGCTTTAACAGGGTTTTATATAAAGTAATATGTGATGCACAGAGCTTATGAAATAAGGGAAGCTGTGCGTCTAGTGTGCTATTATTAAAGCAATCCGCACTAGTTGAGTGTCCTTGAGTGTCCATCTGTCAATCAGGCACAGTTCTCCTCCTAACCTTGACGCTCAAGCTGCCCGCTCCGGAGCTCCACTGAGCCATCTCTGTCCCGTCCTCCCTGAGGCCGAGATGTGAATGCATAATAACAGCACACCATTATCTGTCAGACCAGACACCACACAGAGGGACCCGAGCATGCTGGGAAAGACCAGCTTTGAGTCTGTTCTCTATAACGGCGTGAGAGAGCTCGCTCAGATGACTGGTTACAGCAGTGAAACAGAGTGAGGATGGCATGACTGCGGTGGGTGAATGGGGCTGTGTGGGCAGGAATGAGCAAGCATGAATGCAGTAGAGTCATGAATACAGACCCAGCTGTGTTCTTAGTTATTAGTCAAGGTATCCTTCAGCCAGATGTCAGATCCTTGTATCCTTTCTGAAATCCCTTAGCTGAAATCATTGCCATTTCGGAGCCCCTCTGCAGCAATTTTGGGCTTCCCTGGCTGTAGAGTAGCACAAATACTGCAATCCCGTCCACTACGCCTCTGGCCCCAGGAGGAACGATCATAGACTGCATAAATCAGGCCCTGCTGATATGTGTTGGTGCATTTCCCTGTCAATGAATGACATATTTGAATTTCAAGAGAGCAGAAACACGCAACCAACATGTTTCTCTCTCTGACCAACTGTGTTTTCGCAGTCAAGGTCTGTATGTCTGAACACAAACACCTCTAAATCCTCCTCAAAAGAATCCAGAGCAGAAGAATAAGACTGTGAAAATGTTGTAACTCCTTCACGTTTGTTCAGAAGAGAGCCTTCTGGAGGTGTTGAAAACCTCGGCGCATTGATCTGTTGTTCGCGGTGTGTCTGCTCATTGATTATAGATCTCAGAACTGCTTCAGATTCTTCCCATGATGCTTCATGAATAAAGAGCGCAGGACATGAAAGGAATTGATTAAAGGAGCGCTGAAATGAATGAGGACAGATCACAATGCAGATGCTGCTAGAGTTCTACAGAAACCAGCAATGGTTCAGCAGGTCCTTCATTAGGTGTCCTTATCAGATGAAAACACATGTCACAGTGTGAATGTAATGTAATGTAGAGTGTCAGTGACTGTGTTCTGCACAGTATGACGCCCATCGCTGGGGTGTATGTCCTGCTTTACACAGTCGTGTATATGTCTGTTTGCTCATTGTTGCTGTCTTCCCTTAGATTCTGATGTTTTTTTCCTATCATTCGCCGGCGTTGACATCATTCTCAGTTTCTACATCGCACCCACTGTTTATTTCAATTGTTTCTTTATTCTTTTGTATATCATTTATTTGTGCTATCAAAACTTGTTATTTATACTGCTCAAAGCTTCTTATTTGTTGAGAAATGGGAGTTTTGGTTTTGCGTAAGAAGCAGTTACAACCCAGATTTTTACTCTAAATTTTATTATATATTATTAAATTAGTATTTAACATAATGTACTTAAAGAGGTCCTATTATGCCCTTTTACAAAGTCTTGATTTTGTTTTTAGAACATATATTAGATTTTCATGCTTGATAATTCAAAAAAGCATTATTTTTCACATATTTTATATTAATTCCCAGTCTAGCTAGAACGTGCCATTTAGTTCCTGCTTCGATGAAGGCCCTCCTTCTGAAATATGAACTGTGCTCTGATTGGTTAGCTGGCCCAGTGTGTTGTGATTGGTGAACCACTAAGAGCACACCTTTTACCATAACCGCAAGTTTCATCTGCTCAGGTGTAAATATTAAGGATAGTATCAATTTCAAACCAATTCAGGCCACATTCAATCCCTCGAGAATCTCAGCGAACAAGAGGATCGTGCAGAACGGATTTCCTCATTACATTTCAGAGTGGTATGTTTTTTGTTTTGTAATTTTCTTTTACAATTTAGATAAAATGTTATGTTATACACCATTTAATCATGAAATTTGTCAGAAAACTATAGTAATACAAACAGTAATCAATCACAAAACCGTGGTTAATTTAACAAAAAAGCGGTGAACAAAGAGCTCACAAAAGCCACAGTAAACACTACATCAGCACTATAATGTTAGTTAGCAGGCCATCTACCATTAAGAACTGTTAATAGAAAACACAACAGCAAATAATAAATCATATATACAGGTTATGGTCCATAAACAACAAAGTGGGAACTGCTCCATCTTTCAGGAGAAGCCGGCATTGTACTCTTTCAGGTTCTGGAAGCTGTCCTCTGTAAATGTGCAGCACACAGATAAACGTTGGGGTTGTCATGCTCAGGAACAGTATTAAAATAATTTTTAACCACTCTGTTCGTCTGCCTTAGAAAGGGCTAAACAATTGAAAAAAGCATCTCTTTGTCTTCTCTAGCGCAGCTCAGCCAGGCCTTGCCCCCTTTTTTGCATATTCCGTGGGCGGGGATTGTTTAAATGAGAAACATTGTGACTTCACAAAACCCAGAAAAAGCGCATTGTAGTACAAACGAATCCTTCGTTGTATATCTTGAAAAGTGTTTTCTGTTAAATAAAACATCTTCCTTTGGAGTGAATTTTGAGCTTTGTAACCTTGCAGATCTTTTTTGTGCATCAACAAAACAGCAATAACAGGACCCCTTTAAAATAAACAAATAATATCTGTGCTGCGGTTATTCAGAAATACCAGTAGAGACATTGTACAATGAGTATGTGATCATGTCACCACATCATAGCACATAAATTAAGCTTGTTAAAATGACAAATGACTAGCTTCTGACCAAAGGCTGTATCTCAATACTAGTTTTACTTGATCGTAGTGCTGCGTTCAACACTATAGATCATGACATACTCTTAGATTGATTATGCAAAATGACACTGGTGTTCAGGGACAGGCATTAAGGTGGTTTAAATCGCACCTATCAGACGGTTACCTTCCCCCTGACACCCCCTACAATCCATTACACACTTTAAGATCACAAAACTCTGGGCTTCTGGTTGTACCTAGGATATCTCTGTAAGCAAATCCAATGGAAGCAAGCCTTGGAGAACCCATGTGCAGTTTATTAACTTGAACAACTTGAACAAAGTACAAAACAAAGATGTGGCGTGGCGTGGCTTGGCATAAACAAAACAACAAACTCACCAACAGTGGTTACAGGGACAATACTTGACAAAGACACATGGCAAACATGAGGGCTTTAATACACAAGGACTAATGACAAAACAAGGGACACCTGTGCACAATCAAACCAGTAAACCAATAGGCTTGTTTGACATGATGCAGCACCGCACAGACCGATTGGCAGTGCATGCCGATTAGAAATGTTGTCCGACTTGAGACAGCGCCGACGCCATGTGACTGTGACGTATAGCTTCAAAGTATCGCGAGAGCGATTCGAGATCAGCCGCCTGAGTCAGCCAGTGCAGTTTCTCAAGATGAGCTGCACGAGCTCCGACAACAACACAGCTGTTTCACGATTTGGCCGGATTCACCGCATGACAATGATCACGTGTGGTTTCGTATTTATTCTCACGCCTTGAGTTCCACTAATGCTCAAAAATCTGTATTTTTTTAACAGTTAAAGCTCTTTTCATGTAATCATGATGTTGTATTGTGTCATTTTTATCAAAATGAAATTGATAAATAGCATAGACCCCATTAGTTTTTAAATAATATATGTTTATGTTGAACTCTAGATGCTGTATGCAGTACATAAAGTATTGAATGAAAATGTCTCTGAAACATCAGTGTATTAGTCAAATATTGCATTTATTTCACTTCAGCTGTGAAAAATTATGCAAATGGAGCACGAATGTCACTACGAGAAGGAGAAGATGGACTCGGTCCTGGTGAACCCTTGCTAGAATCCCTGGGAGCAGAGCTATCAGAGGAAAGGCTTACAGACACAGCTGATGCCACGTCTGTACCACGGCATCCAACACCCGAAAAGGAGCTGGATGTGTGAGAGCAAACCAGAGGGGACAGTAGGTTGTCTCCTCAGAGGCGAACAAGTCCATTTCCACCATTCCTCGCCATTCCTCGGCCCTCAGCCCCTGTCTCAACAGGTTGTCTGCCCCCAAATTTGCATGCCCCGGAATGTACATTGCTTTTAGTGAAAAGGGGGTGCAAACGCAGTCAGCTCTAGTGATTTATATAAGAAACTACCGATGTGTTGTCTGTACGGACAAACAATGTTTGCCCCTCAGATGTTGGAAGAAGTGTTTCAGAGCTAGAAAAACTGCCCTCACTTCTAGACAATTTATGTGCCAAAGATGATGAAGGTCCCCCCAACAACCCCTGGCTGGGCAGCCATCGAGAACCGTACCCATCCCATGAGGGAGGTATCCATCAAGTCTTGTGATGGCAACACACCCCAAGAGCCTTGCCCTTGTTCAGGAACCATGGCTCTTTCCAAAGCAGAGGATGACCTGATGACCCTCTGCTTTTGAACCATAACTGGAATGGTCTCTTGTGGAGAAGGCCTAACAGAATGACGTTGGCTGCTGCCACCATGAGACCTAAGAGTCTCTGAACCTGCAAGACTGAAAGCTCCTGACCTAGCCTGATATCTTTCATGACAGTTAGGATCAACTCTACATGTGCAGGCAACAGATGTGCATCCATCGTGGTTAAATCCCACACCATCCCCAGAAAGGAGTTCTGTTCTCTGAACAGGAGAAAGTACACTCTTCAATCTCAACTCCAACTTCTTCATATGGGTGATCAGCTCCTCCGATTGAGCTAATATGAGCCAATCGTCTATGTAGTTTAGCACACGAATGCCCTGGAGTCACAAGGAAGCCAGCGCGGCATCTTTGCACTTGGTGAATGTATGTAAAGATAAGGCAAGGCCAAAAGGAAGAACTCGATATTGATATGCCTCACCTCAAAAATGAATCTGAGAAACTTCCTGTGTTCTGGCAGAATCTCGATGTGAAAATAGATATTCTTTAGATCTATCGTCACAAACCAGTCCTCGGATTGAATCTGTGACACAGTTAGTTTGAGGGTTAGCATCTTGAACCTGTATGTCTGAAGAGTACGGTTCAGACCCCTCAGATCTAAAACCGGACACACCAAATAAACATTGGGTCTCATTCACTAATGATTGAGCTGATTATTTTGTATTTGTACGCACAGAAGAACGTCTCATGAAAAATGTCCATGTACTCACATGAAATTGTTTCTAAGATTAGTCATTTGCATAAAACACACCCAAACCATTGCATATATCGCGCACAACTGTTCCTTTACAGCCTTTCATCACTCTCAGCAAACATATGACACACGTGGAAACACTAGATTGTTTGATGTCATTATTTGTTTTGTTTTTTGGCATAATTTACTTTTAAACAGGAAGGAAACTCTGGACAGGGTTTCCAGTATTGTGGTATACTGACACATCTTACAAACTACTGATAAATGTTTACATATTACTTTAACAGTCAAACTGTTGAAAATGTAATTAACACATGATTATTTTAAACTGTTTAATGCTTTTTTTTTAACTGTTACTAATGCATTTACCATTAAATTTTTCCTGTAGCTCAGTGGTTAGCACTAGCACTAGCAATGCCAAGGTCATGGGTTCGATCCCAGGGATTGCACATACTCAGATACAAATGTATAGTATAATGCAATGTAAGTCGCTTTGGATAAAAGCGTCTGCCAAATGCGTAAATGTAAATGTAAATTTTAACATTACATCCAATCCCATCCACTGAATACACCCATGCTCATGCACCCCTCAAACATTTATTCACTACAGAAGCACATCCAGTCTTAACTAAACCTAAAAGCTGAACACAAATGCATAGCACTGATGAGGGAACTTGGAGTCACTTCTGATTTAGACTTCAAGAAACATTATTATTTGATTTTTGGATTGCTATCTCTGTTTTTGTACATTTGGAAAATGCGAATAACCCATTGTACTTAGATCTATTTGTGTAATTACACTGTAACAAAGAACCCTTAAATAAAATGTACTTTTGTTTTCTATCTTTAAGGAACTAAATGCATGCCGTCTAAAAGATTAAGATAAAGCACACCTGGGTTTCGGCCGATTAACGTTTCTTATCTGGTCATGTTAATGCATAAGCAGTCTTTTACTCTAGAGCTCATATACACCCTCCTCAAATGTTTTCCTCCTTTCATACTCTTGTCTTGACCTCTGTTTTCTCTGCTCATTTATCTTGTCATCTGTCTCTCTCTTTTACACTCTCTGTCCTTCAGTCCTGCATCAGATTGGAAAAAAATGTATATTATTTAACATATTTAGGTCAGACACACTAAAGTTCAAAGGTTTGGGGTTGGTAAGATTTTTTAATGTCTCTTCTGCTCATATTTCTACCACATATTTCTCTGATCTCAATAGAGAAGATTCAGGACATTCCAACTCTGTGACTCTCAGATAACTCAATATATCTGTGCAGCTTTTGAACGTCTCCAGACGGACTCGACTGAACCTCATCAAAAGTTTTTCGTGTACTGCTTTCACCTGACACATCAAATCCCCAATAAAACAATGTCAACACTGCTATTAAATATCGACCCGTGTCTGGAGTGTGTATGTGTGTTCACGCTATCAGCCTACAGCCAGGAATAGACACGCGTCTGCTGTCTATGGTTGAGTTACGCTCACTTCCATCATCTTCACCGCTGGGAAACACATCAAAAGAAGATGACAAAAGCTTCATTCTCACAGACAGAAACATACCACAGAGGTTACAAGTTTAACAAGGCACAGAGAGGTCAGACAAAAGTTTCATTCCAAATGAAAATGCAAAAGTCCCCACAATTTCCTCTACAAAACCCAGCAGAAGATCATCTAGCAGTGATTAGGGTTGGGTATTGTTTGAGTTTTAGCTATGTCGATATACATATAAATACAACCGAACAAAGTTCAGAAATCAAAATCAAATTTAAAATAGCACTGCATAGTTCTCTTTTTGTAAATAAAATACAGATTAACCCTTATTTACAAAAGTTAATCAGTCAAGATCAGTGAGTGATTCTCTTTAACATTAACAGTAAGATGGCAGCAGGTTTATTAGGCTGCTGTCACTTTAAGACTGAATGCACTGATCCAATATACTGTTACATATGCGCTTTCTATCTCAAAATATCCTAATAAACACATAATCAGCTGTTTATTAGGATATTTTGACATCATTTTGTGTGTATTTGTCCATTCACGTGCAGGAATTAGTAAAAGAGAACTCAATTCAGTATTTGTGCACTATATGAGAGGCAGCATTTTGTGTGGTGTGGAACGACATGAGGGTGAGTAACTAATGACAGAAATTTCATTTTTGGGTGAACTAACCCTTTAACAGTCTAACAGCAAATGTTGATTAAATGCAAGTACTGTAAATGTAATTGCAATACTCTGACATGTACATATTTAACAAGTATACTGTATCAAATGGTTATGTGCATACCCAGGTGAAAAAAAAGTACACTTCTATAATGTACTTAAAGGGCTCTATTTTCATCCATTAATTTTGTACTTAATATACTAAAAATTATTTTTTAGTAATTCTTAAGATCATCTTAAGAACATCTATGTACTCAACTGTGCTATTTTGAGACAGCATGAAATATGAACTAAAATGTGCTTTTAATATACTATCTTTGTATTTAAAAAATATATTTAACTACCACTTGTAGTACACTATGGGTTCAAACGTACTATAAGTGGTATCTAAATATATTTTAAAAATACAGAGATAGTATATTAAAAGCACATTTTAGTTCATACTTCATGGTGTCTCAAAATAGCACAGTTAAGTACACTTAGATGTTCTTAAGATGATCTTAAGAAGTACTAAAGAAGAATTTTTAGTATAAGTTCTTATAGTATATAGTACAAAATTAGTGCGCAAAAATAGAGCACTTTAAGTACATTACAGAAATGTGCTTTTTTTCACCTGGGTGAAGTCACAGTTCGTAATTTAGTGCACCTTTACTTTGCAGCTAGGCTATTGTAAATTACACACATCTGGTGCAGTCGCCTCAGGGCTCTTTTTTCTCAGAAGAAATATTTCAGTTCGAAAAAAAGAGATATTAAAGAAATCTTATTTGTGATGTGTGATAAATAACCATGCATGTGCTGCACAATCCCAGTAAACTCTTTTAACACATCTGCCTATGATTTTTCTAATGTGGTTCAGTATATATGAGTCTCTGACATTAAACATGTAAAATGCCTTATAAACGTAACATTACAACTCATTCAGGAGAGAGAGTGTGACACACACATATATAGTGTGGTGTAAGCTATAGAGAGGGCGGCTCTGATTTGAAGGGCCACTCCCATAATGCATTGCACTGTCACCCCTGGGGAAAGAATTCTGCATATTATTGAGATGTGGTGACAGACTGATGAATTAATATGCGTATGTGTGAATAAATGCACAGCAGGTGTTCTGCAGGTTCCTCTAGTGTTTACAAGAAATACATAAAATATTTCATGCTTTCAGAGAATGTATCGTGCATTAATTTAATCAAACTAACAAAAATTTGTGAGATTAAAACAATTGCCAGTCTGCTTTTCAGATCTTGTTTTAAAGATATTTCAATATTTTTACTAGACAATAATACAAAAATACTGATTAAAATCATTAACAGTGTACGTACAGTCGAGTCTGATGATTTCTGGTTCAAGTTAAACTCTGTCCGTTATCACAGGAAATAATGTTTGACTCGTCCTTCCAGCACTGTCCTATACACCCACATCAGTAACAACTTGTGCATTTGTGTAATTGTGTAAATTGCATTTACTGCATTTTCTGTAGACTCTTTACATTCTGTATCTTGTACAGCACTTACTTGGCAAATTTAACTTATTCTGATTCTGAGATTTATGTAAATTTATTTGACACTCATGTACTCATGTAAAATAATCCAGGTTCATCAACAGTACAATGAGGGAAAGAACACAGAGAAACAGAAGAGCATCTCTGTCTGGTCAGCTGAAGCATGGCTGCTCACATTCTAATACATCTTCTCCACTTTTCTTACCTTCTCTCTAGGGAACATACCCTGCAGGCATCTTGACACCTGAACCTGATTGAGCGCTTCCTCGGTGGAACATTTCTTTCTTAAACTCAAGAAAAACAATGTTTTGTTTGCTCACAGGAGCTTTCAGGCCAGACACTCTTAAAGCGTTTATGACTATTTCTTTTCCCCCTCTGGCACACTGTCACAGGGTGGTGCAGGGACGAGGAGAGCTGAGATCTATTAGCGAGCAGTCTTTATTAAAGACACAATATATAAGATTTTTGGATTAAAATATCTAAAAACCACTATAACAGTTTGATATTTTGTTGACTTGTGCACTTACATTATCCAAGATGCTTCCAAGAATGTTTAAATCCAGAGAAATACGTCATTTTTATAAAGGACACGGACCATGTCCGTTAGTCGCCTATCAATGTCATCATACCTGCGTTACCCTCGATTTCCGGTTTTATTTTGTAGAAACCTTGGAAACACCAAACTTTAATATCAAAAATAGACGCATTAAATGTCTGTTTTGTTGGCAGTTAGCGCGTAAGTGCATATAAATGTAAACAACATGAACATATAGTGAACCAAAAGTTATCCAAAGATAACGCAATGATGTATTGCGTGCTCGTGACTCTTTAGCTCCGCCCACGGCACGCCTCCAAGAGCTGGACTGTTTTTGGAAAGAAGCGATACAGCGTATCTGTCTTTTATAAATCTAAAATCTAAAAACTAAAGACTCTTCGGAGATGTGAAGGATGTAATACTACTCTATAGGTGGGTGGTTCTGCAACTACGTTAACTGCTTTTAAGTGTTAAAATTTGTCATCTAAAGCTTCATAAATATAAACACAGTGTCATTACACACCTTGACTTAAAGAATAATGAATGAATAATATGATTTAATTAAAAATTATGAAGCATTTATAGGTCCAAACATCATTTTTGCTGTGGTTTCAATGTTGAGATGCATAAAAACAGCGAATTATTTTACAATATGATACTATTTTAAATTAATTAGTTTCATATAAATGTTACTTTACACCATCTTAAAGTTCTTTTTTTTTGGTTACTAATCATTTATATGATTTTTTTCATCTAAATACACCTGTCCCACACTTTTGAGTCCTTACCGCAACACTGAGAAAAGACTCTTATTATGTGTCCTTACCATTCGGCTTAGTAATTGTTTATTTTGATCACTGTTGAATACATGTATATGTGGTGCTAAAAGTCAAAACTGATTGTAACCGGGTGACGTATAGGTTGGGTACTACAACTCCCAATAGTCTTTGGGACAACTATAAGAATTGCGTCATTACGTAGTTGGCGCGCTATAAATAGACGCACGGAAGTATAGCGCGTCCTCGTTTCATTCATTCATTGAATCTGGAAATAAGTGTGAGCTTGCATCAGGTCACCTTTATGTGATTTTTGAACGCGGGGCATAAGGCAGTTGTATGTATTTGTTTTATCAAGAAGTCCTTGTGTGTTGATGGTGATTGGCCTGGCGATGCAGTCTTCAGAGTGTTGAATGAGTGAGCGAATTAGGTTCCTTTTAAAGAAGAACCGTCTGGTTGATTTATTCTTTTTCTTTAATCCAGTTAATTTAAAGGACTAGCACGATTATTGTTACTATTAGTTTTCTTTTATTTTTGGTGAATTACCCCAATTCTCTTTTGGATGTTGTATATTTATGTTGTATATTTTTGACTGATGCTGTTTTCTCCTCTTTTAGTTTTCATCTTATTTCTGTGGCAGCTGCAGGGTCTCCTCCAAGGGTGTGACTGGCACTGGTGAGGTGGTGGGCATTCTTCCGTGGTTCCTGGTGATTTATTTATCCTTTTGAGTGCCGTGGATTTTGTGCTGTATTTGGAGTGTGCATTGCAAGTAGTGGCTATATATTTTCTACACACATATGGTTGTGCCCTGCTGGAGCCCTGCGGTTCGTCATAATTTTGTTCTGTTTCTTTGTTCTTTTTCCTTGCTGAATGATGTGTACCAGTGTTTTAAACATGTAATAGTTTTTATACAAAATTTGGTATTTATTAATGTGAATAAAAGCTTGTACAAGCAATACATTTTTACTACAGTTTGTGGCCAGTTATTTACCCACTTGTGGTGGGTTACATGATGTATCAGACCTTGCTAGCTGCCAGTTATCAGCAATATTTGCAAAAATGTCATTTCCGCAACACGTCTTTACCGCAGCATTCTTAGGTGTTGCGGTAAAGACCTTGAGTTGCGTTGCATTTTGCAACCCTAGATGATACCAAACTCATCTAATAAGATGACAGAAATGCAGAGACGTAATGAGAAAAGACCCTGACAGATATGAATAGTTATGGGAAAAGAGCATTTAAAAAAGAGCAGATAAACTGACAAATCAGAAAAGAAGACAGAGGAGGATAAACAAAAGAAACCAGAGGACAAAACAAAGAATTGAAGGCCTCAAATTAGCTTGTTGTTATAATATAAGTTCATAAAAGTATTAGTTTTTGAAACAAGAAAATCAGTTTAACCCAGTCTTTCCTGCAATACCTCTTTGATAAAATACCTTCTGTTGTCCGTTACTGTTTTTCTCTACAGTAACCTATTGTTAAGGTTGTATTATTAACATGCATCATTAATATTGTGCCCTTACTGACACAAGCTGTCATTACAGCAGCAATGATTTATTTGAATTATTAATCAGACTGTTGTTTGCAAAAATTATTTTAACCCTTCACTAGAGATGATTTACACATTAAAATGACAATATTTGTCATAAAAAGCTACATTTTTTATCTTTGGCGTGTATTTAGCTAAGGTTAGCATCAAAATTTTCCATGGCATAAAGAATATCATAAAATCCCCTAATTTTAAATCATTTTTTAATATCTGTATTTATAAAAATGGCCAAATCTTGAAAGTAACTATGTAAATGTATTACATTTTTATAGAAATTAAGAAAGAAAATTGTATAAAATTACCATTATTGTAATGTTGTGGTAAGGACATTATTAAAAATAAACATGTTCCAGATTAAAATCTTAACGTCTACATTTAATTTTGTGTACATTTTGATATGCTCTCTGGAGAGAGTTTGTGAATGAACAGAAACACAGAGAGATGCTCTGCACAGTCAGACTTCATTCAGTATTAACGCAGAAAGACGCCCATACCCATCATGCCCTGCTTTTACCGCTGGACACAAGACAGTCTGCCCTGATGCATAGAACATGAGCTGCTCTTATAACATGTTATATAACCTGAATTACATAAAAGTTTGCTCCTGTCCTCTCATGTGATTGGCCAAAAAGTGTTCTGAGCAGACTGATGATATTGTGTATAACAGCACTGGGATGTTTCACCGTGTGTTCTGTGTTTTAGTCTGTGTTTTTTTAGTCAAATCACAGCTGTGCCAATATTTGCAACAATGGAACTTCTGCTTAAATATCAGCTCTTCTACAGTATATTTTAACCGAATGATTAATGTAAATATCTTCTAATACACTCCTCATGAAATATATTTGATTCATTAGCCAGTACAAATGATGCTTTCAGTCTTGATTGACTCTTAATTCATGTTCATGCTTTTTTATAATCTTCCATCAAAATCGATTAACTTGCTCCACCACTGAAATGACTTTCCTTTCCAGCTGACACCATCAATCTCTCTTATTTTTCAACCTCTGTCATATAGACACACCGTCTCAAGAAGGGGCAATCCAAAGAGAGGTCAGACAGGTATGGGTCAGGCCAGAGCGATCAGATCCAGGCAGAAGGCATTAGAGGTCAGGGCGAATCAGTACCGAGGTCAGTGACAGGTAGGGATCATACATGGACAGACAGTAATAAGAGCTAAGGTGTAATCCAAGAAGCTAAGACCAGGGCAAGAGTCAGCAGTGGGATGGACAGCCTGTTGACCTGTGTGTTCTGGCGAGACAGTAAACCACAGCACTAAGTGAGCAGAAGATTAAACCAGGAAGAAACCCACCCCTCGAAACAGGGCTGAAGGAAGAGGATATAAAGCGGAGAAGTCAAGGAGAGAGTAGAAACAACGGTGAGGTAATGAACAACCATGCTGACTGCGGAGCGCAGGACTCCTGGTTAAAGTTCCTGCTGAAACCCTAATACAAATGGGCAAATAATTTGTAGCCGAGTACTTTATTTATTCATAATGTGCTATTATGATGTTAGCACTGTTTTAGACTTCATGTTTCATCAGTATGCAAAAGCACAGATGGCGGTGGTGTGGATCTTTGTGGGTCCTCCTTTAGCCCTCAGAGTCTTTGAAAATAAAGGGCAAGTATTACATTTATTACATTTATGCATTTGGCAGACGCTTTTATCCAAAGCGACTTACATTGCATTATCCTATACATTTGTATCCGAGTATGTGCAATCCCTGGGATCGAACCCATGACCTTGGCATTGCTAGTGCCATGCTCTAACCACTGAGCTACAGGAAAGCAAGTATTCTCTGGTGCACATTCACACATGTGGAGATCTGTAGAACCATCTAATGGCCTGCACTGACAGAGGGGAAATCTTCTCCCGTCCATCACCACTAGAGGTGCACCCATGTATCGGATGATTTTTGGTCAATTTACAACCATCGATATGTGGTCACACTCACTGTGAAGCGGAAAGCAGCGTCTCAGCGCGAATACTGAATGGAGTTGTCTTTCTCTTCTTCTAATTCACACTAAATTACATCAAAATGGCCATCTTGGTGAGTATCATAGTAAACACAGTCAGTTATGTCTTAAATCAACGTAAATAAAATGCTTGTGTAACAGTATATTGGATCCGTGCAGCTCTTAAAGTGACAGCAGCCTAATATTCCTGCTGCGCTGCTGTTTGTTTTGATGTTAATCAAACAACAAAAGACAAAAAAATCACACACTACTCGACCTTTTGTAACTTTATTAAGGATTAACATGTATTAAATCTATACAGTGAAGAATATGCAGTGCTATTTTACATTTGTGTAATTTATTTCTGTACCTGAAAACTACTGTTAGACCTACCTGAAAAGCACTGTTTATTTCATATGTACCTGTTGTATTTATATATTTATGTTGGCCTGCTGAATGTTAAATGTTAAATTATTTGATGATGCAGCAATAAACTATGTAATATAAATTAATGCATGCATTTTTGAAGTTTGCTGATTTAAAACAAAATCAAAACACTATCTTTATTAGTGACAAAACTTCAAATAAGAGAGCAAGGGACAAATCGGATTTGGCTAATAATTGTTTGGTGTCAGCCCAAAAAAACGGTGCATTCATAATCACCACCAGGGGGCGACTTCTCCAATATTGCTTAAAAAGCATTCCAGGGCACCGTGATATTGCACTTAATAAGAGTCAGCTTGATTGGTTTCCAAAGCCAATCAGAGTTTAATCCAGTAACTGCAGGAATTTCTTTGCCATCATTTAAAACAGTGTGCGTTACCACCTCCACCACCACAGATTCTTGTCTTTCAAGAACTATTCAGGCTTACATTCCAGCCTTCAGCTCACTCATCGTGTATTATCTAAAATATTTTCTCTCACCCTCACTTTTCAAGTTCTTCACATCATTGCAACAAATTCTGTTATTATTTTACTCACCTTTATGTCTTTCTTCTGGGAAGCACAACATTTTCTCATATACTTGTAACTATAGGAATAAGATGAGCACATAATCGATCATCACTCAGGGGTGTTGCAATATAACAGTATTGACGAGGACCATGACGCTTAACAAATAAATAGTGATATCATAATACTATACATCTTGCAGATATAGTTAAAACAGAAAATCGATACAATTCTCATTTTTCAGTTTTCTAGAAATATACACTCTATTAAGAGTCGAGTTCTTCACCATCCAAAACACACACACACACACACACACACACACATGCACACTCAATGACCAGAATTTTGTTATGGCGGATGTACAGTTATTCTCAACTTTAGAGCAACCTGCGTTCAGTTGACTGAAATATATTAAAGCATGTAAAACCTACCATTACTCTATGAAGGTGTTAAAGGATTAGTTCACTTCAGAATTAAATTTTCCTGATAATTTACTCTCCTCCATGTCATCCAAGATGTTCATGTCTTTCTTTCTTCAGTGGAAAAGAAATTAAGAGGAAAACATTCCAGGATTTTTCTCCATATAGTGGACTTCACTGGGGTTCAACGGGTTGAAGGTCCAAATGTCAGTTTCAGTGCAGCTTCAAAGAGCTCTACATGATCCCAGACGAGGAATAAGAGTCTAATCTAGAGAAACCATCGGACATTTACTAAAAAAAATAAACATTATATACTTTTTAACCACAAATGCTTGTCTTGCACTGCTCTGTGATGCTCCACGCATGACGTAATCATGTTGGAAAGGTCACGCGTGATGTAGGCAGAAGTACCGCGGTAGGGTGAAAAACTCCATCTCGTTTTCTCCTCCAACTTCAAAATCGTCCGTCATCGTTGTTTTACCTTTTTTTGTAAAGGATGTTTGACTTAGTCTTTTGTCACGGGGGCAGTCATGGCCTAATGGATAGAGAGTCGGACTTGTAACCCAAAGGTCATGGGTTCGAGTCTCAGGTCCGGCAGGGATTGTCGGTGAGGGGAGTGAATGTCCAGCGCCCTCCCCACCCTCAATACCACGACTGAGGTGAGACCCTTGAGCAAGGCACCGTACCCCCAACTGCTCCCCGGGCGCCGCAGCAATGGCTGCCCACTGCTCCGGGTGTGTGTTCACGGTGTGTGTGTTCACTGCTGTGTGTGTGCACTTGGATGGGTTAAATGCAGAGCACAAATTCCGAGTATGGGTCAGCATACTTGGCCACATGTCACTTCACTTCACTTCACTTCACATTAAACACTGGATCAGTACTTCCACTTACGTCACGCGTGACCTTTCCAACATGATTACGTAATGCGTGGAGCATCTTGCAGTGCAAGATGAGCATTTGTGGTTAAAAGTATATAATGTTTATTATTTTAAGAAAATGGCCAATGGTTTCTCTAGATAAGACTCTTATTCCTCGTCTGGGATCATGTAGAGCTCTTTGAAGCTGCACTGAAACTGACATTTGGACCTTCAACCCGTTGAACCCCAGTGAAGTCCACTATATGGAGAAAAATCCTGGAATGTTTTCCTCAAAAACTTTTATTTATTTTCCACTGAAGAAAGAAAGACATGAACATCTTGGATGACATGGAAGAGAGTAAATTATCAGGAAAATTTAATTCAGAAGTGAACTAATCCTTTAAAGGTGCAGTGATGTACAGCCGCTGGTATGGTCTGAGCTCAACAGAAGCCAGATTGGGTTAAACTGATAGCGGTTTCAGGACGGTCCTGAGAGAGGATCTGCTGCTTGCACAGACACACTTATCAAACACTGACAGCTAAAATAAACAGCATTACACTGAGAGAAAGGTTCAGGCTACTGACACTGATGACAGAAGTCATTTCTGAAGCATTTAAGGAATTCTCCAATATTCTGCACAGTTGGAAGAGAGAGAAGGAGTAGTTGGGGCACAAATCAAAAGAATAGGTTGCAAAATCCAAAATGAACCGCTTTAAAAGAAAGCGACTCCTGAACATATATTGAGTTCACAATTGTCTTTCTGCATCTACATCCTCAGTTCTTCCCCAGCATGAGAAGGTCTGAGTGTGTTTTAAGTGCGTCTGATGTGCGTGTGGGAGGTTTCTCTTCATTCTTCAGCTTTATTTCAGGAGATTCAGCATCACACTGTGATATCAAACATCCTTGGCTTCAGAATCGTGTCTGTCTGTCTCATTGCGTGTGGCACGTATAGCTGTGAGTGTAAATGTAATGTCTGTCGGGGTAAACGCAGCTGAGGCACACTGCAGGTTCAGAAGTTCAGCGTCACAAACAGCTCTTTTATCTCCGCCACATACCTGCCAGCATTGACAACACAGCTTCAAACACACGCGCAGCTCTCTACCGGGTACAAACATGACCCTGATACTGCATTTGTACTACACACATACACATAGTCAAACAGCCCTACAATACACCAACAGTGATGGCCCTGGGCTCTTTTGAGAAGCTGCTTTTTGTTGAAGTTTTGTTAACAAGTGCTAGCTCTACATCCAGGGAGCATTACGGCTTACACTGGGGTTGATGTTGGGGTCGGAGCAACTATTAATCTACAGAAAAGGTTATCAAGCTAAAAAAGACCTGTACATCCTCAAACATCCACATAAAGTAAACTGAATTTACATTCCTAGTTTATCCGGCCTGCTCAATTGCCTTTACTTGTGCAACAGCCTTAGGTCAGTACACTCTAAAAAATGCTGGGTTAAAAACAACCCAAGTTGGGTTGAAAATGGACAAACCCAGCGATTGGGTTGTTTTGACCCAGCAGTTGGGTTAAATGTTTGCCCAACCTGCTGGGTAGTTTTATTTAACCCAACAATTGTTTACAAATTACTATATGTCTGGCTTAAAATGAACCCAAAATAGGTTGGAAATTAAAAATCAGACTCATAATTACTAGAGGCAACAATAATAATCAAAAAGATGAGCATTTATTAATAAGCAATTTAATAAATGTTTATTGTTTAAATATTATTCAAAAAAAGTATTAATAAATGTTTGTTTATTAAACATATTAATAAATGTTAATTTCCAACATATTTTGGGTTCATTTTAAGCAAGAAATACAGTAATTTTTAAACAATATTTGGGTTAAATAAAACTACCCAGCAGGTTGGGCAAACATTTAACCCAGCCACTGGGTTAAAACAACCCAATCGCTGGGTTTGTCCATTTTCAACCCAACTTGGGTTGTTTTTAACCCAGCATTTTTTAGAGTGTAAGAGCTGTGCATGTAAACCTCACTCCCGACTGATACTGCTGTCTTTAGTTTTCTTGTTAGAGCACCCGCCTCCCATGCCAGCGGCCCCGGGTTCGAGTCCCGCTTAGAGCGCGCGGTTCGAACAGGAGGGGTTACACTTGAAACTAGTGCTTCTTAAAATCTGTCACTACTTATTTTGTATGTCTCCTCATCTAACACACCTGTTTCAGCTCATTAGTAGAGACTCCGATCTGAAATGGATGGGTCAGATAAGGGTGACATGCAAGTGTTGGTGTTCCTCCAGGAAAAGAGTTGGGAAACACTGCTTTAAACCATTAAAAAGGCATGTTGATGAGTGAATGTAGTAGAACTTGACATTTAGTTACACCACGGCCTCATGATAGTTTCACGTGTGAGGATGTTAGTGTATTGTTGGCTGTTGGTTTTTGTCCTCTACACTGCAAAAAATGCTGTTCTTACTTAGAGTTTTTGTCTTGTTTCTAGTCAAAATATCTTAAAGTTCTTAAATCAAGAAGCATTTTCTAGACAAGTAAAAAAAATTTTCTTGTTTTCAGGAAAAATAAGTCAAAATTAAGAGAGTTTTTCCTTAAAACAAGCAAAATAATCTGCCAATGGGGTAAGCAAAATAATCTTATTTCAAACCAAAAATAAGATATATAGTCTTGTTTTCAGTTTGAAATAAGATTATTTTGCTTGTTTTAATTTTGACTTATTTTTCCTGAAAACAAGAAAATAATTTTTACTTGTCTAGAAAATGCTTCTTGATTTAAGAACTTTAAGATATTTTGACGAGAAACAAGACAAAAACTCTAATTAAGAACAGCATTTTTTGCAGTGTACTCAACTATATTTGCAGATGCCTGATGAAATCCCTGACCCTGAGAAGAGTTTCGAAGCACTTCTGCATTCACTGTAGGGCACAGGTGTCAAACTCAAGAGCTGCGTTTAACTCCACTTTAACACATACACTTGTGAACTTCCCTAAACACTTCCCCTCGGGAACTCAATATGTACACTTCAGGCAGATCCATAGACCACAATGCAACATGATGACATTGCAAAAGATCATGCTTAACCCTCTATGGTACGCAATATGATATCAATGAGGAAAAAATTATTTGTGTTGTGCTTCCTGCTTAAAATTGGACACTTTAACAATATCAATAAACATTTTCATAATTTTTTTATTTAATTAATTTTTATAAGTTTGTTGCCTCGAGGCAACATTGTACCACAATGGAAACATTTTAACATTTGGCATTTTCATGTAGAAAAAAGAAATATATTTATTGAAAACATCATTTTCTTTAACTAGACGCTTAAACAAACAAATTTATCTAGTTTTTAATGTATTAAAAGTTTCATATTTAATAAAAAGTAACATTTTATATCCAGCTGTTGCCCTCAGGCAACATTGTACCATAGTGGAACACAAGTATTACCAAACCATCATATTATTATGTTATTATATCAAGTTATCATATTCATCTTCATCCTCATCTCCATCTTCTCTCTCTCCCTGACAGACTGTCACTATGATTTCATCTTCCTCATCACAGTATGACTCCTCATCCTCACCCTCATCAACTGCCAGTGTTTTATACCTTTTTGAAGTGCTATAGAAAATGTGCAGATCATAATATATGCAGATATAGTATGTGAATTACTATTCTCATAAGTGCATTACAAAATCATGTGAAAATGCCAACATATTTAGATAATTCTAACTCTTTTCCTTACAAATATGATACATTTGTATTCAAACCTATTATGCCTGTATGGCCTTATGCGATTCCATTATGGTACAATGTTGCCTTGAGGCAACACACAGTTTTTTGTTATTTTCTCTAAAACATTTGATGATATATAATGTAAAGTTCTTAAAAATACTTCTTTATTTGCCAGTGAAGGTGACTCATGTTTTTTTGGGGTGATTAAATGGTTACAAACAAGTGAAAAAAGCACTTTTCAAAAGAGAAAATATGGAGTCATGTGCTGAAACAGGACACAAAATGGAGCCCTGTTGGTCATGTTTTGGTCTTTTTTGCACTTTTATTGATTAGTATTTGAGTTATTCTGTTCTGAGATATGTTTGATCAATCAATTGGTGCCTTATTTTATTAAAAACAAACTAAAATAGACCATGTTGCCTGGAGGCAACACCGTACCATAGAGGGTTACTTCACACAACTTCAGTGTATGATATTGGAGTTATTTTGACATTTAACTGCATCATACTTGTAGCTACCTTAAGCTGACTGTTATAGTTTACTGTATTGTTATCATTTTCGCTTGTGTAATTTTTTAAATATTTTCTCCAATAGCCCAAGAATACATACAGGCTTATAGCAAATCAGCTGCATAGCAGATTCCAAGTGATTAAGGGTTTATGTTCCATTTAAACACAGTGCAAGGGTTCCACCAGTAATGAAGTACAGCCGAGTGAACGGGATGGAGGGAAGATAGCGAGGGAAGGGCATAAAAACTGATCAGCTACAACATTAAAAACACCTACTTAAAGGGTTAGTTGAATCAAAAATGAAATTTCTGTCATTAATTGCTCACCGTCATGTCGTTCCACACCAGTAAGACCTTCCTTCATCTTCAGAACAGAAATTAAGATGGATGAAATCCATCGAGATCCAACACAGCTACCACTAAGTTCCATAAAGGTAGGAAACTCAGTTTTATGAAGTGACGTGAGTGCTTTGTTTGCACAAAAAAAAAAACATAATTTACCACTTTACTTAACTACTTAATTGGGGTTCAGAGAGGGATTTTTCATTTCAGTATCCCAGTTATTTCTGACCAGCTACAAGAAGCGGCTGATGTGCGGGGTAAAGGGTCAAGACTGAAGTAAAAAAACCTAAAGAGATGTTTTCTTCTCTGACTCTCCCCTGTGGGGTTTATGAGGTAATTGGGGCTAGGCTCTCTTCTGCACATCAGGAGCGTACTATATAGGAGTAGAGTGGACTACTTCAGGAAATGCGTCCAGCCCTCTCAGCGGCTGCCCAATTGTAAGAAGGGCTCTTCATGGATATATTTGGGGTTGAGCTCGACACTCAGTCCTTGTCAGGCGTATTGATGTGGTCTGGACTGGGATCTGGCCCATTTCCACCCTGTTAACCCTTCACTGAAATTGGGTATAAAGTAGAGTACATAGAAATAGACTTCCTAATAAGCCTGAGGAGTCTGTCACCCTCTCCATCTCTCCAAAAAAACAACAACAAAAAACTAAGATGTAGACAGGGTTGTGCTCTCCGATGGATATCCAGTGGACAGGTGGTTAGATTTTGTCACCTGTTGCCTTCCTCCTATTCTGAGGAATGGGGGTACTGTTAGAGCTTACGCTCCCTTCTTAATGGATAAAGCAAAAAAAAAAGAAAGAAAGAAAGTAGAGTTGTACGGAGGTTGAAATGGTTGAGTTGTGAGCATTCCCTAAACTGTTGCCCTTCCAGAATGGATGTAAGTAAGGGTAAAACTTGAATTGAACTTGTAGAGCTCCTTATTGCTGAAATTTAATTTGCTTAATAATTTATGAATTTTGCAGCTTAACAGTTATTTTCTATTTTAATACGGTGAAGCTGTTTTGAAACAGAATTCCCAATTGACTTGGCACTGATTCAAGATCAGGATAACTCACGACCTCAAACGTGTCAAAATGTATGTGTGCTAGAACAACTCTACATAAAATACATACAAATACTCATGTGATCACACTGAATGAACAAACAGAAGACAAATGTTGATAATGAACTTTAATGAATCACTAGTGGGACTAAAGGAGCTTGAGCAAATAATGTTTGAAGATCTACAATTCCTGGACGCTTTGTTTACAGATCAGCAGAACATTACAATTTTGCAAACTCACAGTTTTTCTTCCCTTCCGTTTAGAGTATTTTAACCATCAGAGTGAAGAGTTTCCAGATGAACCACTCCACAGTCAGGAATCTGAACTCAACGGTGTTTCTAAGGCATGATGGTAAGTGCTAATGTGTGAATCAATGTAGTTAAAAAGAGGCTTAGCCAGCGATCCAATACCAGACACTATCCATCTGCCAGGAGCATTAGCTGAGGAGGTACGAGCTTCAGCTCAAACATTACAGTTGTGTTGTGAGAAACTCTTGAGTTGCATTGCTTTGCTTTTTTCGTAGTATCTGCTTATTTTATTTTTTTAAACTAATCCTCCATCCCACTACTTACATTACATTGTTATAGCTCTTTTCAGGCATCTTTTCTTAAAAATCTGAATTCTTTCCATCCATTTTGGTCATAACCTGTAGACAGGATTGACTTTTAGGCTTGAGATCTATTATCTGCAGAAGATGTATACATATATGAAAAGAAAGCTTTACTCAGCTGTGGATATTGAATATTGTGCAGCACAGGATAGAAACATAATCTTAATGGTTCAAATAAAATTTTGAGTTTACATATCTTGACAATATTTGATAGTTCTGGAGTGAAGAGAGATCCTGAGTGATTCGAAGTCAAGCTGCTTTAGCCCTCTATCAACAGCTCAGCTCAGCTCAGTTTCATTCCAACTTTGATTTGAGATACTTTACAAGCAGACTGTCCTCCAAAAAAAACGACCCTATAGGTCGTTTTTCAAGCACCTTATTACGACCTATATTTATGTTTTGAAGTAATGCGCCCTCTGGTGGGCGTAAAAATAATGACAGTGTCGTGTTACGTCTGTCGTCATGAAATGACGTATGACTGTCATTACCAATCAAAATGCGTGTTTATTTAAATGCAATGTGTGGACTTTTTACACCATTTCTCCTATTTCCATTTTGCAAAACAAATTTTTTATTAACGACTACACCCAGCCCCATCCCTAAACCTAACCTTAGTGATTTATAGTGCATATACACTTTATGAGCACATGTGTTCCCTGGGATTGAACCCACGATCGCATGATCGCATGATCACATGATTGCATATTGTTATTGCAATGCTCTGCCAATTGAGCTACGCGAAACCCGAAAAAAGACGCAGATAAAAGGGAACAATGCATTAAAATGAAAGTGTCCTGTTGTAAAAAGGGGCGCAATTTTAGCAAACGCTCCTATGGGTCGTATTTCATGAATTCAAATGAAAGTGTCCTGCTGTCGATAGAGGCGCCACTTTAGTAAACGCTCCTATGGGTCGTATTTCAGGGAAGTGACAAACAACCTATATGGTCGTATTGGTTGGAGAACATGTTGTTTACAAGAAGGACTGTGAGTTGAAGAGATGCCTTCCTCAAATTTTTTACATCATTAGGTGTTAATGTCTGATCATAAATACCCAAAGTGGGTTCTTTCTGAATCTGATGCCCTCTCAGAAAGCGTTTGGATCCAAAATATTGGAGAAATCTTCTTTTGTAAAGAGAGAAGTCTCTTATCTAAAGACCAAATAAACAGATCTCGTCATGGTCCAAAAATAAGCTTTGTTTTATTTATGCACACACATAAAATACTTTCTTATGATGTTCTCCACTCTATCTCTCTTACACATGCACACAAACCTGAAGTCAGTCTGATCCATAAAAAGAAAGGCTGCGCTGCCACATTCCTGCTGTGAATATAGATGATTTTCCACACAGGCCAGGGCTCTTGGATGGAGGGATAAATGAAAATCAATAAAGACGAAGAAAGCAGAAACAATGTCACTGTCCCAGTGTATCGATCCACAGCTCCTCTGGTTAATGTCCTTGACTCAACAGCTTCTTGTCTTCAGGACACCAGCAGCAAACACAGACTGTGGGTTTTATTGAGTGATGTAGTGATGTCATAATCTCTGATTCTGTCCAAAGGTCAGTGTTATAGTTGTGGGAGATACGCTGTAGCATGGGATCAGTTGTAACTCCACTGCTTAAGAAACCAACACTAAACCTTGCACTCATAGACGAAAGCATACCATTCCTTCTCCTCCCGTTCAGAGTGAAAACACTCGAACGAGCTGTATTCATTCAGGTCTTGAACACAAAACAAGCTGCTAGACAGCAGTTGCTCAGGCTTCTAACAAATGATCAACTGACATTGCCTTGCTTTCTGTCACTGAAGCCCTGTGCTGCTGCCAGATCATCTCTCCTCATTCTGCTGGACCTGTCTGCAGCATTCAGTACAGTAAATCATCAGATCCTCCTGTCTACCTTCTGGACACTGGGCATCACAGGAACAGCTCTACACTGGTTTAAGTACTAACTAACATGTAGATATTTCAGGGTGTCACGGAGGAAAACCATGTCACACCAACTAATCCACTGGGTGTACCTCAGGGTTCGGTGCTTGGCCCCCTTCTCTTCTCAATATATGCAACATTACTGGGGCTTATCACTGCCACTGCACTGCAATTCAGTTCTTTCATCTCAGCCTGGATGAAAGAATACTATTTCCAACTCAATCTAGCAAAGATGGAGCTTCTTGTCTTCTTAGGCAGTCAAGCAATTCAGCACAGTATTACCATTAAGGAAGGAGCATTGATAACACCATACGATGGAGGAAGGACATGTTTAGTTTTCAATGAACCCCAAAAGTGCAAGTTCTCTGCTCTTTATGTCCTCTGTGGATTCAAAAAAGCCTAAATACACTCTATGAGCATTTGAAATATGCTTAAACTAAACTAAATAAATGTAAATAACTACCACAGACATTGGGGGACTATCATTAGATGACACAATGGCTTAAAAGAGTCTTAAACTGTTACGTCCAATCCTAAATATGGTACAGCTATACAGTAGCATCACTCTAAAAAAAAAAAAAAGAGGAAAAATGGGTCATAAGAAGTTTAAGATATTTAAATTCAGGAGTACAATGCAGTAACATAATACCCATAACACAGTTCTCTGAATATTACATGACAGGATCTATGCACTGCTGAACGCTCATTGATTTCAGTAGAGCTTTGTAAAAGGGGAATTAGTCCAGCAGCTCAAAGGAACTGAAGTACCGAAGGAAGTTAATGCATCATTACCCAGAATTTACCCACAGGTCCTGTTCTCTCACCCCAGTCCAGCCCAGGACACGACGGCCACATTAGCAGAGAGAGAGAGAATTAAGAACAAGGACATAAAAGGGAGAAACAAGAGAAGGAAATGATACCATGGCTTCAGACCTGCCTGTTGTTTTCGAGTCTATATGTGGAATTAATTTACAGTGTAAATGTCAAGTCAATTAAAACAGAAGACAGACTTCCGTTCCAAACACTCTGTCGTTTACATCAGCAGGGTGCAGAACTAACAGGTGAAGAAACTGGACGACTGTAAATTGCTGGGAGGTTTACATCAGAATAAAAGCCAGAGTGAAAACAGAATTCAGAAGCTGACATTCATTAAAGACACCAGAGCACAAATATGACCTGCAGGAAATATCAACAGCAGGGCAGATGAACAACAAATGAGCGGGTGGATGTTTCAGTATTGTCATGCCTAATTCAAGGGTGAGATGAAGATCTTTAATGACTGTCAGTAACACTTTAGTTTAGGGTTCAATTCTCACTATGAACTTGCTTATTATCATGCATATTACTAGGATATTGTCTGTTTATTAGTACTTATAAAGCACATATTAATGATTTATTCTGCATGATCATATTCTACATTCTTAATCCTACCCAATACCTGAACTTAGCAACTACCTTACTAACTATTAATAAGCAGAAAATAGGTGTTTATTGAGGGAAAAAGTCATAGTTAATAGTGAGAACTGGACCCTAAACTAAAGTGTGACTGAAAAAAAAAGTGTAGTAGGGACGTGATGTGATGTCGTAAAGTGTATAATAAACATTTGTTCTTCACAATAACATGAACTAATGAACTGAACATAAATAGGCACAATTTCATGTTGACTTTAACTCTCATAATTGATCATATATTGATGTGAGATTCTGTTCACTGGTTAAATGAGAAGTGATGATGTTTGTCACACAAACATGAGTCCTGAGCTCCATCAGTCACTGCCATCATATCAGCCCTCAGGAGAGCTGCACAAACCTCCTCGCTGAAAACATCCTCCTCCAATCAATATATGAGTTGATGAAAAACAGTAATAAAGACTGAGCATGTTTTTGTGGCATTCCCTGTGTGTTTAGCTCATTAGGTTGAGGAATCATATCTCTGTGCTCTGGATGTTGAAGCCTTGTTAATTTTCGGAGTCTGCTGCAGGTTTCGTGTTTCCTCCTGTCATATAAACTCTGGTTCTTCGTCCTTTGATTTAAATGAATCTCGCTGGATTTGTGAAAAGAGTCTTATCTCTGCTGTACCCATATATCTCTAAAGCATAGAGTGATATGAAAAGCAAAAGGCTCGCTTTTGAGAGACAATGTTTCAAAACACAATGGAGTTTTAACAATATTAATGTCGGTATTAATGCTGAATAACACTGAGGGAGGCAGTATATATAACAATTAAATTCCTCCAAGAATCTGTTTTTGCATTGCAGTGAAACATGCAGCGGTTTCACAATAAGCCGTATTCACGCTCGGTCACGGCTGAAATCTCGGTGTGTCAATCCCAAAACCTGAAATGTGGTTTGACACCATGTGTCACTGTGAGAGACTATTACAGCGAATAATATTACTTTTCTGCTATCCAAAAACTTTTTAAAAGAGAAATGACATTAATTCAATAGATTTGGCTGGCTTCTCCAGACAGTGACTGTTCTTGTCAGTAACTACAGTAATTGGTAATGGGATTGCTATGTGTTCAAAGAACCCACAATTATAATTCTGTCCTTATTTACTGACAGTCATGTCATTCCAAACCTGCATGACTCTGACTGATGGATATGAATGCATAAGATGTGTTCTGAGGGTGTGGAAAGAGCTGTGTCAGGAATACAGAGATTTCTGAAAGTACAACAGGAGGTTCTCATTGGTTAATGGATGCTGCTCCAGAGAGAGCACTGCAGAGTGTGCTTGTTAAAATGTCTCAAGCATCACTCAACATTCTGGCAATATACCATCTCTACTGACAATGAATGGGTGGAAACATTTCCTGCCGTACAGTGAGTGTGTGTGTTTATGCAGACATGAGTTCACTCTGTGTGTTTAAACACACGGGTCTAGCGCTGAGGGCCGTTTAAAGGCCAATGTTCTGCCCCACTGCATACAGTAATTACTGACACCAGAGAGCCCGTGTGTGTGTGTTTATGCTAGTATAGAGGTTAATGAAGCTTATGACACCTCGACACTTCCTGTCAATTCATTACACAGACTGCACGTATCTTCAGATTTGGTGACGAATGAACTACCACTAACTCTAGAGGTGAGCTGAACACTTCATAAATGACACATCCAATCCAAAAATGAATATGAAAGGACAATCTCTAAAGGGTGTTCACCCATGAGGAGAACTTAACTATAATCTAAAATAAAGAATACATTAACTCTTTCTACACCAATACGCTTCCACGTCATTGACAGAAATTCCACTACCAAATATTTTAGTAATCATTATAAACTAGGTATCATTCGAAAGCTTAAATGCTCAAAATTCATTTTGTGTTTGTTCATTAAACATTGCGTATCTATGGAAATGATACTTTAAATCCATTTAGCGGGCCTCAAATCTTTATCTAATATTGATAAAGCGCATATTGTTGGAAAGGTCTGAGACTCAATGTTCCATATTTAGTCACTGTTTCGAGACAGAAGTGATTATTGGTGTAGAAATGTATGAATTTATGACAGGAGACTACATTTTTGTTACGTTTGCTTAAGGGTCCCCTAGAACATGTTTTTAAAAGATGTAATATAAGTCTAAGGTGTCCCCTGAATGTGTCTGTGAAGTTTCAGCTCAAAATACCCCATAGATTTTTTTTTATTAATTTTTTTACCTGCCTATTTTAGGGCATCATTATAAACGCGCCGATTTATTCTGTGCGGCCCCTTTAAATCCTCGCGCTCCACGCCCCCGGAGCTCGCGCTTGCCTTAAACAGCATAAACAAAGTTCAAACATCTAATAAAACCCTCAAATGGATCTTTACAAAGTGTTCATCATGCATGCGGCATGCATGCGTCGGATTATGTGAGTATTGTATACTGTTATATTGTTTACATTTGATTCTGAATGAGTTTGATGGTGCTCCGTGGCTAACGGCTAATGCTACACTGTTGGAGAGATTTATAAAGAATGAAGTTGTGTTTATGAATTATACAGACTGCAAGTGTTTAAAAATTGAAAATAGCGACGGCTCTTGTCTCCGTGAATACAGTAAGAAACGATGGTAGCATTTAACAGTACATTAGCAACATGCTAACGAAACATTTAGAAAGACAATTTACAAATATCACTAAAAATATCATGATATCATGGATCATGCCAGTTATTATTGCTCCATCTGCTATTTTTCGCTGTTGTTCTTGCTTGCTTACCTAGTCTGATGATTCAGCTGTGCACAGATCCAGATGTTAATACTGGCTTGTCTAATGCCTTGAACATGGGCTGGCATATGCAAATATTGGGGGCGTACATATTAATGATCCCGACTGTTACGTAACAGACGGTGTTATGTTGAGATTCGCCTGTTCTTCGGAGGTCTTTTAAACAAATGAGATTTACATAAGAAGGAGGAAACAATGGTGTTTGAGACTCACTGTATGTCATTTCCATGTACAGAACTCTTGATATTCAACTATGCCAAGGTAAATTAAATTTTTCATTCGAGGGCACCTTTAAAGGTGCAATATGTAATGTTTTTGCAGTAAAATATCCAAAAAGCACTAGGCCAGTGTTATATATTTTGTTCACTTGAGTGCTTACAATATCCCAAATGTTTCCAACTATTTGTAAATCGTGAGAAAATTGCAATTTTACTCAAGGCTCCGGGACGTGTGAGGAGTCGCCTGTCAGTTGCATCATTCTGGTTTTATTTTGTAGAAACCATGGAAACACCAAAGACGCTTTACTATTTACATGTTTTAATAGACAGGAGAACAACTGTTTGGTTATATTTATAGACAAAAAACTAATTATTGTTATATAGCTCAACACGTTTAGTGTTATTGTTTAAATCTAATTTTCTTGATTTTTTGCGAGTACCATGCTTTACCACGCCTCAGAGAAAAACACTAGTGTGTGAAGTAGCTAACATAGCATAATCAGATGCAGCTTTATTTTTAGTAACAGTAATACAGCATTTTCTCCATCATACAATACGTTTTAAAATTGATTGCATGCTTTTTATCAACACAAGCCATCCAGCATTTAATACGATATTCTAAAATCTATCTTACTGCAGTGTGTCTCACAAAGTAATGTAATAACATCATTTTCAACACTCTCAAATGTATCTAATATGATAAACAGAGCTGCGTTACCTCATACTCATGACCGGAAAAGCGGAAGCAGCGCCGGCGACTGTGTCATAATAAAAGTCCCGCTGCTCGTGAGGCGTGTGTTGATCAATCGCTCCAGCTCCTCGTTCAGCTCCACAACACTCGCTCCTGCTCTGCTTCACACTACAGTAACGTTAATAATCACATCCATGAACATGATTTCTGCCCGAGTCCTATCCCTATTCTTTTCCACCGGCTGTTGAGGTGGAGACCACATGTCCCAAGATTCCGCACTCAAACTTGCCGTCATCAAGCTACGCCTTTGTTTTGAATAGGCTTCTAGAGACCTCTAGCGGACAGAAAATATTACATATTGCACCTTTAATCTGTGAAAGGATATCAGAGAAGAAATGTAACATAACCAGAATGTCACGGGTTTGTCGAGTTATTCTTGTTAGCTCATGCTGGTAGTGTCGAAGTCCTGCTCCAGCAGAGCAACTGCCATTAAGATGAATGGGAATGCTATCGGATAGATTTCTCCAGTAATTATGAACCTCTTTGGATGGAATTATCTGTAAAGTACTGAAGCAAACTCCATTCAGCTATTGTGTCAGTAACACCTACAAAAATAGTTATTTTATGTCTATCTTTACATGAAATCATATCATGCAAATAAATAGCTGACTCCTTCCCATTAATCTGAGATTTGCTAGCTGTAAGACTTTAAAACAATTTCCATGGTAATCCTCAGTATGACACGAATACATGACGTTCTGCAGAAGGATAGCAAGTATGCTTCATACCCTCACACACAAGAACAGTGTATTAATAACTGAGATTACACGGATGTTCCCTCTGAAAAGTGATTAGAGGGAAGAAGATGAAGCCACTTACAGTACTTGCCTATAAGCTGAATATTGATTTAATTCAATGAAAGCTCAGCTTCTCATCTCTAGCTTTCAACACCATTCACAATTAACCACGAGCAACTCCACCTCGGCCCGCCTCTGACTGAGCTGTCTAATGTGATTAGGGTGTAATGACGATCTATACGCCCATGACAGATCCATGACCAGAGAATTTCTCAAGCTCTTATCGTCTTACCCATAATCCCCCATTCCACCGCCTCTCCTGCAGGTTTAGTGCCACGACTGTCAAGAGGGATAAAAATAACACTTTTCCCACAATAGAGTTCTGCAGCTGCAATTCCCTTATCCAGTTTCCAGCAGCGTGGCCTTAATCAGGTCAGAACGCTTTACAGCAGCTTCTGATGCCAGATAAAAACAGAGAGAGAGCACGACTCCTTCATTTCAAGTGCTGCTTCCAGTTATCTGTCTCGCACGGTTCCAGTAAGACACTCAGCTCTAAGTGTGCACTGCGTTGATGGACTCTCATCTATTTCTCAGGGGTCATCAGGCTCCTGTAGGTAATCGCACAACAAAAGCCTCAGAGAAACTACAGACACATAATGGAAAAGAAATGAGCTAGAAATGACTGAACTGAAGAGACACTGTGTTTGCCTTGTTTGTTTCCTGATGTGATTGTTAGTGAAGTACTTGACAGAGTCAATGAGATCTGTGGATTACTCTTCTATTATTGGGAATCCAGTGTGAGAACATGGGCGGCACTATAGGGTCACCTCTGGTTTTTAGAGAAATAGATCACTCAAATATCATGTCAGATAAACTCCAAAAGTGGTACATTGATGTCACCAAGACCAAAAACATCATGTTTCTCATGTGTAATAACTGAATGTAGGATTTTTTTGGCCAACAAACATGGGCTAGATGTGGCACAGAGGTAGCCGGAGAGATAAATGAAAAATTTGTTGTATTTTGGGCCTGTTTCTCACACAAAACATAATGAGTTTATAACGGAGCTCAATGTTGCATGGTCTATATCGATGACATTATTGTCTACTCTCCTGACATCCAAACACACCTGCACCATCTCAAACAAGTATTTCATAGTCTGCAAAAGTCTCATTCTGAACCTCAAGAAGTGTAAGTTCATCTGTTCTTCACTTGACTACTTAGGCCATACCATCACAGCGGACGGAGTCAAGGTGAATTCAGACAAGGTGGATGCAATCAGAACATACCCAACTCCCAAGTCCTTAAAAGAAGTACAATGATTCCTAGGTCTCATTTTATTCCTGACTTCTCCACAAAAACAGCACCTTTACACACACTGAAGAGGAAAGAAGTGAAGTGGAAGAGGACAGACGAGTGCCAACCTGGTAACGGTTAGACTGTTACAACTTATACTGGAAATATAATTCATGAGTCAGGTTGACAAAATTTCTTTTTTTTTTTCCCTTAAGCCCTTGAGGTTTTTATCAAATTGTCTTTTCCACCAGTGTTTTATATCTGATATCATCATATCACGGCAAGACAACCTGTCACTCACATGACATCCACCAATAGCAAACCTCAACCATCCAATCAATTCCCCATGGATAAAATCATACCTTGCCCTACATTTGTTCTTGTTCCAAAAACCTTTTTACTTGGATATACGGCACAATAAGGAGAAGAAAAAAAAAAAAAACGTTTGCAACTTTAAGCCCGGAACACGCCAAGCTGACGCCGATGAACTAGTGGCGACGAAAGCAGACTGTGTGGTTGGCTCACATCGGCAGCGTCTGGGGTCCAAAGTTGGCCTGACACACCAAAACGACACTCGACACCCGACGGCCAAGTAGCACGTCCGTTCTGTGCCTGCGTAAGATTAATTTCCTTTCTGTACCAGCAGGTGGCAGTAGCTGAACACCCAATCAGAATGATCAGATGGCCCGACTGACCAATGAGCTCCGACGCCAATTCAACATGTCGAATCGGCCGAAAAAAGCCGACAAGGACAAACTTCAGCCAACGGTGCGGAACACGCTGAGAAAACTTAGTCGGCCGACGAACAAAAACTGCCCGATGGCCGACCGTTGGCTTGGTGTGTTCTGGGGCTTTAGATTCACACCAACTTTAAAGGGGTCATTACTTGAGAAATCAATTATTTTATTCAACAAATCGCTTAGTTACATTGAGTTTGCACTGTTAGCTATGATGAAAGCATTCGTTAGTGTGCAGAAATTGAGTTTCAATGACGAGATCATTCCTCTTATGATGTCTGTGATCAACTACAATGTTCACCACTGCAACCTTTTATCCTATTGCTCTGTATCTTCTATGTTTTGTCTCAAGATGCACACCAGTAATGTTTTTTTAAGGCACATTTATAAAATGTACTTAAATGTCCTAATTTAACCATGGCGTAATAATATAAGCCCTGTCTGTGAAACCAGGTCTGAATGTCCACAGCCTCTGTGTGACGAACTAGATGTTTGACAGAGAGTCACAGTCGAGCAGGTCAGAGCTCATCTGCTTAAAGTTTGCCTGCTCACATTCAGGCCATGTGTGAAACTCCTTCACCCGTCAGCGGTGATACGGCAACCAGCAGCTGCTAACCCGAGACCAAAATAATTCTGTAGACCTCAGTAAACTATAAAAGAAAGAACAGTATACTACATCCATGAGGAATCATATACCATGCAGGACAACAATAATCCAAAACATAAGAAAATCCAGAACTGAAGAGATTTGTAGGAAAATATTAACTGATATTAACCCTACAGGAATGTTGTGACGTGACCTGAACAAGGTTCATAAATATTCACTGAACAACAGAAGGAAAGTGCAGGTCATTAAAGCTACTGAACATCATGAATCATTTTGGACATTGCTGATCATTCATAAGTCTATGTGACTAATATCAGTCAGAATTATTGTATGTAGTGTGTGGATGCATCATCCTGTCATCTCTCTCTCTCTCAATGAAAGATGTGTATCAGCACCCCTGACAGACGACAACACAATATCTGAACCATAGTGCTCTGTAGCTCTATAGACACATGAGATGAGTGATAAGACAGTGATTCTACAACAGAATACATCGCTTTGGAAACCACTTCACTTATTTATTATTAAGTGAATTTACTGGCAACACACTTTTAGTTCATTTATATTTACTTTATTCATTTAATTTACTGTCCTTCAAGATGGCTGACAATCGATTTCCAGGATTTGCCTGGAGGACAAAATGAGGAAGCATCAATTTAATTATTGAGAAGAACCCACTGTCTTTATGTGTGAGTCACTGAATCAACCATTCACTCAATTTGATTAAAAAAAATTTAAAAAAAAGAAAGAAAAACGCTGCCTCATTCATTTAAACAAGTGACTGCCTTGAAGAAAAAAAAATGAGTCATTGAATCATTCACTCGAATTGATTTGTTCAAAGGTGCTGATTTAGGAATGAAACAATCCAAATTGCTGCATGCCAGTTTGGCCACTTATGATATGTCCTAAAAGTATAAACTGTTTTTTGTAAAGAAAAAAAACATTCTTTTGAGTGTGTATAGAAAGAACAAAAAAGCAAAGTTTTGGTAAATACTACAACGTCACAAAATCATGCCTTAAAACCAATGGCCATTTTGTCACATAGTTACATGCAATGTGTCCTAAACCAGCCTGCCAATCATTATGTTGTTAAAGGATTAGTCCACTTTTAAATGAACTTTTCCTGATAATTTACTCATGTTCATGTCTTTCTTTCTTCAGTCGAAAAGAAATGAAGGTTTTTGATGAAAACATTCCAGGATTTTTCTCCTTATAGTGGACTTCAATGGCCTCCAGACGGTTGAAGGTCAAAATGACAGTTTCAGTGCAGCTTTAAAGAGCTTTAAACGACACCAGACGAGGAATAAGAGTCTTATCTAGAGAAACCATCGGCTATTTTAGAAAAAAATAAAAACTGTATATGCTTTATAAACACAAAATACGCCTTGCACGTGCTTCCACTTTCCGTATTCTTCAAAAAGCTTACGCTGTATGTCCTACGCCTTTCCTATTCTACTTACAGAAAAAAACAAAACTGGCGCCGCGTTCGTTCCGTAAGGAGAATAGGAAAGGCGTAGGACATACAGCGTAAGCGTTATGAAGAATACGGAAAGTGGAAGCACGTGCAAGGCGTATTTTGTGTTTATAAAGCATATACAGTTTTTATTTTTTTCGAAAACGACCGATCGTTTCTCTAGATAAGACTCTTGTTCCTCGTCTGGGATCGTTTAAAGCTCTTTGAAGCTGCACTGAAACTGACATTTTGACCTTCAACCGTCTGGAGGCCAGTGAAGTCCACTATATGGAGAAAAATCCTGGAATGTTTTCCTCAAAAACCTTCATTTCTTTTCGACTGAAGAAAGAAAGACATGAACATCTTGGATGACATGGAGGAGAGTAAATTATCAGGAAAAGTTTATTTAAAAGTGGACTAATCCTTTAACTTCTTCACTGAATAATTCGCTCAAACAATTTATTCAAAAAACCCACTGAATCGTTCAGGAACTAAACACAATTACTGTGTGTTGCAACGACTCTGCCGTGTCTTTGTTAGGAACTGTGGTGTGCAAATTGTAAATAATTCCTTTGGTGAATTGGGTACCAAAACAATACAGATGTGTGAATAAATTGAGCATTTAGCCAGCACAGTTTTTCCCTAGTAATAACCTACAGCAACACCAGCTAATAACTTTTTACAGGGAGGTGTAACTGGTCCTATTCACATCACTCTGAGCGGGATACGAACCAACATAAACCGGCATGGGAGGTAAATGCTAATAAAGATGTCACAAATGCGCCTCCTGAAGGCTGAGGAGTGAGGTTTATCTGTACAGCTCTTACTGATCTCTCCCTTGTGCTGACTGTGTTCTCCCTGAGATCCTTTAGTGCAGTGGTTCCCAAACTTTTTAGAGTGCAGTATCCTCTGAGGCATTTACCATCCATCTGCGTACCCCTTTCTTCCACTTAGATTGTAAATTTTCCATGAAGGGATAATATTTGCCCCCTAAATGGACTTTCTAGGGCATTTTTTTAATCTTTATGAATACCTTTACAACATTTATAATGTTTTAAATAAAATTAAAAATGTTCAATAGAGAAATATGCAATGCTAAAAACGTGAAAAGTGATTCTTTTAAATACTAAAACCACCAGTAGATGGCGGTTAGTCATTGTCTTAATGCGTGAGTCATTGAGTCATTTGTTCAACGAAGCAAGTGGCTTTATTTATGACTTTCACAAACAATTTGTTAAAAGCCGCAGATTCGTTCTCTAAACACCGTTGTGTATATAGAGCAAATACTGACAATACTGTGAAGAATAACACTTAATATTACCCTTTAGTGTTGTGTGGATATTTGGATTTGCATTCTTGCTCGTATAATATTATCAACATTAAAAACAAGAACTCACAAAAGGTAGGCTATGTTTTGTATCAAGAGTTTGAATGTTAAATGGATGCATGTTTTGTGCCGGGCTATTGTTCTTCATGCTAGTAAGTGCTAAATCTGCAGGTACAGAACAGCAGTAATGTAGCGCGATTTGCTTAGGCAGCAGACTCCGCACGCAACCTATATGCACCCATATGCGTGCTGCTTATGTGGAAATGGACGCTGTCAGATTTGACCGCAAAAGATGTGGTATTTTGATTGGATGTTATTGTGCCTGTTAGAAAATACATGATCAGTTTTAATGTTATTTTAAGGTAGGGAAGTATTAAATGAACGGCAAAATTCTGCATTTTGTTCGCATACCCCCTCTGTCACCTCACGTACCCCAGTTTGGGAACTATTGCTCTAGTGCATCATGAGTAAGAGGAGGGGAAGTGGGTGAATAATACAGGTGAAAAATCACATGACAGGAGGCAGCGTCTCATTAACCTGTCAATAATTTAATGCAACAACCATTGAGACAAATTGAGCTGAATGGGTCACACTGGTGAAATGGACTAATTTAGAACATAGTCATTTGGATGTCAGTAATGTTGGACAGGTCTGATCTGCTGAGCAGATGTAAGGTAAGTGTTAAAGGGGTATTTAGTTATTATTTCACTTTTTTAACTTTAGTTAGTGTGTAATGTTGCTGTTTGATCATAAACAACATCTGCAAAGTTACGACTCTCAAAGTTCAATGCAAAGAGAGATATTTTCTTTTACAGAAATCACTTTTTAAGGACTATAACAAACGGCTGGTAGGGACTACAACGAGCATCTTCCTGGGTTAGTGACATCACAAACCCTAAAATTTACATAAACCCGCCCCTGAGAACACACAACAAAGGGGGCGGGGCCATGTTGGGCTGCTTTAGAGAAGAGGAAGAGTTGTTGTAGTAGAGTGTTGTTGTCATGCCGTCATTTTACGCCGGACTGCTTCACAAACGAGGGTCAATTCAACACAAAAGATGAACATGACGGCACATGCTAGTGGATGAGTTGAATCAACTCCACAGCAACTACATAAATTTATCCACTAACCATTCAGAAACGTCCAGTTTCATTCTAAAAGTTGTAACTTCTTCCTGAGTCTCTCCATCAGTGTCGACTCCGGTTTGAACAATGTAAGGCTGAACACTGTCGTCATTTTGTCTGCGTGAGATTCTCCAGCTTTGTTGTTGTTGAGCTGTTAAAGCTCCGCCCTCTTCTGGAAAGGGGGCGGGAGCAGCAGCTCATTTGCATTTAAAGGGACACACACAAAAACGGCGTGTTTTTGCTCACACCCAAATAGGGGCAAATTTAACAAGCTATAATAAATGATCTGTGGGGGATTTTGAGCTGAAACTTCAGACACATTCTGGAGACACCAGAGACTGATATTACATCTTGTGAAAGGGGCATTATAGGTCCCCTTTAATGGTGCATCATTAATGGTTAGCTGTGTAAACATTAAATGCTTGGGAAATTTCCAATGGATGGTTTAATAAATCAATTCAAATAACTTAGTTGAACTTGACAATAAACTTTAGTCTTAGTTTTTAGCTTGGTACCTTACTGCACAAAGTTTATTGTACAGCAGTTTCTAAGGTGGTAAATGGAGTGAATCACAAGGTCCTTAATAGATATATAGATCCCTAATCTCATTTGTTTATGAAGTTGTTTTGCGATTAATCTGCGTTTTGGTATTTCATAGCCTATCAAGATAAGAGTAGATTGTGGTAAACTGCTTGCCTATTGTGTGCAGCATTTGAAATCAGCAATGGATTCCAATCCTGGAATCAGACACTTAAGGTCAGGAATCATTTACTTGTTATAAATTAAAGGGGTGGTGCACTGTTTATTTCTAGGCTTGATTGTGTTTATGGGGCGCAGTTTAACATGTCTTAATGCTTCGTTTTAAAAAACAGCATATTTTTCATTTATTTTACCTTTATTCTACACCGCTGTTTTCCTTCTCCTAAAAACGCTCTGTTGACTTCCTGGTTCTATGAAGCCCCTCCTTCAGAAATACGCAATGGGCTCAGATTGGTTAGCTGGCCCAGTGTATTGTGATTCGCTGTCTGGAACATATTGTCCGGAAGCGCCACGCCCCTTACCATTATAGGCAAAAGTTGCATGTGCTTCGGTGGAAATGTAAATAATGGCGTCAATATTGTCGTATCAGTTTGAGCCCGAATCGGATCCAGATAGCAGTAATGATGAAGAGGGTCAAGCAGAACCTCTGCAAGCACGGCTTTTAATGGATGTTTATGAATGGTAAGTATTTCTGTTTGTATTTGTGTCAAAGTGTTTAGATATGCTGTCACTTGTAATGTTACCTCTGTTTATGTTAACTTTCGATATACGGTGTTATCCTGATTAAAGCTTTACTGTAGCTGAATACATGACTGAGTAGTAGCATTTTTGTAAAGGTATTGTTTAATTTATAATATGAACGAGCATGTGGGTAAACACAACATAAAAGCCGTAATGAAACAATGCTGTACACTGATAACAGAAACGCCAACAAACACCAGCAGAAGTTCGCTGGTGTGATTACATAGACGTTTGTTGGTGTTTGTTGGAGAAGTATGAAATAGATAACTTATAACTTTATAAAAAAATAAAACATGCTTAAAGTTTGTGGGCCATAAACAGCAGCTTCTGCTTTTAAAGTGGGAACTGCTCCATCTTTCAGTAAAAGCCTTTGTGCAAATCCAGCACTGAACTCGTGTAGATTCTGGTGCTGTCTTCCGTTGAATGTGCAGCACAGACAGATAAATTAGCATTATAATTGTCAGAAACAGAATCAAACATACATTTTTAAGGTGCCATAGAATGTCCATTTCTCAAGATGTAATATACGTCTCAAGTGTCCCCAGAATGTGTCTGAAGTTTCAGCTCAAAATACCCCATAGATTTTTTTATTACACCATGTTTTAACTGCCTATTTTGGGGTGGGAGGAAAAATGTTCTGATTTGGCGGTGTACACCTTTAAATGCTCATGCTCACTGCCTAATACAGAAGTTCACACAGCTAAAATAACACTCAAAATGGATCTTTACAAACTGTTGGTGATACAGCATATCAGATCACGTAAGTATGGCATGTATTTTGTGGATGTTTGTTAAAATTCGATTCTGAATGAGTTTGATAGTATGCTGCATGGCTAAAGGGGCTAAAGCTACACACTTTTGGAGAGACTCGATAAGAATGAAGATGTGTTTATGAATTATACAGACTGCAAGTGTTTAAAAATGAAAATAACGACAGTCTTGTCTTCGTGAATACAGTAATAAACGATGGAAACTTTAACCACATTTAACAGTACATTAGCAACATAACAAAACATTTAGAAAGACAATTTACAAATATCACTAAAAATATCATGATATCATGGATTATGTCAGTTATTATCGATCCATCTGCCATTTTCGCTATTGTCCTTGCTTGCTTACCAAGTCTGATGATTCAGCTGTGCTGCACCAGATGTTAATACTGGCTTGCATTGAACATGAGCTGGCATATGCACATTTTGGGGGCGTAAATAATAATGACCCCGACTGTTACGTAACAGTCTGTGTTATATTGGGATTTGCCCTTTTTTCCATGGTGTTTTTCACGAATTAGATTTACATAAGAAGGAGGAAACAATGGTGTTTGAGACTCAAAGTATGTCATTTCTATGTACAGAACTCTAATTATTCAACTATGCTGAGGTAAATTAAATTTTCATTTCTATGGCACCTTTAAACATTGTTCCCAAAGTCCTGCGTCCCTAGGAAGCCCAAACACAGAAGACTTGTATGCACACGACATGGCCTCGCCCACTTTGTTTGTGTGTTCCTGTGGGCAGGGTTTATGTTAATTGCAGGGTTTATGATGTCACTAACCCGGGAAGAAGCTTGTTGTAGTCCAAACCAGTTGTAATTGTAGGCATTAAACTGCCATAACTTTAAAAGACAATATCTCCGTTTGCATTGAACTTTCAGCGCTGTAACTTTGCAGATGTTCTTTATGCTCAAACAGCAACATTACACACTAACTAAAGTTAAAAAATGTCAAATCGCAGTGAACCACTACTTTAAAATTTTGATTCAGAAATGTGGCACATTTTAATGTGATTTTAAACCATTCAAGAAAACTCAATTATACAGGTCCTTCTCAAAAAATGTGCATATTGTGATAAAAGTTCATTATTTTCCATAATGTAATGATAAAATTAAACTTTCATATATTTTAGATTCATTGCACACCAACTGAAATATTTCAGGTCTTTTATTGTTTTAATACTGATGATTTTGGCATACAGCTCATGAAAACCCAAAATTAATATCTAAAAAAATTAGCATATTTCATCCGACCAATAAAAGAAAAGTGTTTTTAATACAAAAAAAGTCAACCTTCAAATAATTATGTTCAGTTATGCACTCAATACTTGGTCGGGAATCCTTTTGCAGAAATGACTGCTTCAATGCGGCGTGGCATGGAGGCAATCAGCCTGTGGCACTGCTGAGGTGTTATGGAGGCCCAGGATGCTTCGATAGCGGCCTTAAGCTCATCCAGAGTGTTGGGTCTTGCGTCTCTCAACTTTCTCTTCACAATATCCCACAGATTCTCTATGGGGTTCAGGTCAGGAGAGTTGGCAGGCCAATTGAGCACAGTAATACCATGGTCAGTAAACCATTTACCAGTGGTTTTGGCACTGGGAGCAGGTGCCAGGTCGTGCTGAAAAACGAAATCTTCATCTCCATAAAGCTTTTCAGCAGATGGAAGTGCTCCAAAATCTCCTGATAGCTAGCTGCATTGACCCTGCCCTTGATAAAACACAGTGGACCAACACCAGCAGCTGACATGGCACCCCAGACCATCACTGACTGTGGGTACTTGACACTGGACTTCAGGCATTTTGGCATTTCCTTCTCCCCAGTCTTCCTCCAGACTCTGGCACCTTGATTTCCGAATGACTTTGGACCACTGAGCAACAGTCCAGTGCTGCTTCTCTGTAGCCCAGGTCAGGCGCTTCTGCCGCTGTTTCTGGTTCAAAAGTGGCTTGACCTGGGGAATGCGGCACCTGTAGCCCATTTCCTGCACACGCCTGTGCACGGTGGCTCTGGATGTTTCTACTCCAGACTCAGTCCACTGCTTCCGCAGGTCCCCCAAGGTCTGGAATCGGTCCTTCTCCACAATCTTCCTCAGGGTCCGGTCACCTCTTCTCGTTGTGCAGCATTTTTTGCCACACTTTTTCCTTCCCACAGACTTCCCACTGAGGTGCCTTGATACAGCACTCTGGGAACAGCCTATTCGTTCAGAAATGTCTTTCTGTGTCTTACCCTCTCGCTTGAGGGTGTCAATGATGGCCTTCTGGACAGCAGTCAGGTCGGCAGTCTTACCCATGATTGCGGTTTTGAGTAATGAACCAGGCTGGGAGTTTTTAAAAGCCTCAGGAATCTTTTGCAGGTGTTTAGAGTTAATTAGTTGATTCAGATGATTAGGTTAATAGCTCGTTTAGAGAACCTTTTCATGATATGCTAATTTTTTGAGATAGGAATTTTGGGTTTTCATGAGCTGTATGCCAAAATCATCAGTATTAAAACAATAAAAGACCTGAAATATTTCAGTTGGTGTGCAATGAATCTAAAATATATGAAAGTTTAATTTTTAATCATTACATTATGGAAAATAATGAACTTTTATCACAATATGCTAATTTTTTGAGAAGGACCTGTACAAACACAAAATTATGTTAAAATATCCTCGCAAACACATAAATGAATTGGTTTTCTCGTTTAAATTAAGGAAGTTGTTATTCATCCAATTTTTACTGCCATAAGGCAGGTAGTAATCAAATGAATAGCTGCAGCATCATTTGGCTTGGCAGCTGTGTGTCATTAGCATAACTATGGAAATATACACTGCTTTCTGATGTCAGCAAGTAGCAGCATGTGCAATGAAAATAATAAAGGGCGAAGGCAGCTTCCTTGTGGGACTCCAAAGTGAGTTTCATGTTCACATGCCCTCCAAATCAAACATTTCTCCCTTAAATAGATGTTTTGAACCAATTTAATATACAACTGTAGAGACCTACTGACTTTTCCAAATGATTTATTAGAATGTCATGGTCGCAGTCTAAAAGGACAAGAATCGAGAACTTATTTTTATCCCAATTTATTCTGAGGTCACTGATTATTTTCATAAAGGCAGTTTTGGTACAGTGTTCTGAAACTGGACAAACTTCTCCTTCAAGAAGGTCCTGCGACTACCTTTTAGAGAATTTAATTATAAACGGGAGGTTGGATATCAGTCCATAATTATCCAGAACACAGGTTTTACGATATTATCCAAAACAAAGGTTTTACGATAGCTGTTTTAAAGCATCAGGGAAACAGCCAGTCTGAAGAAATGCATTTCTAATATTCAAACCATGACTGGAGACACTGGCAAACACTCATTTAAAAAACACTGTACAGGGTCAATGCATGAAGTAGCTAAATTAAACATGGTAACAATCTTACAAAGTTTGGGTAATGTTATGCGAGTAAATTCTTCCAAAGTTGCATCTCTTTCATAAGATTTATTGAGATAACTGTATTTAACTGGTGATATTTTGACATTTAAAAACAATGCAAGTTCTTACAGTTGGTTAGTTTACAGCTAGTTTATTTGTACAGCACATTTAAAAACAACTCGAGTTGGACAAAGTGCATTCCACTAAAACAATATCCCAACAACATAAATAACAACATACCAAACAGACAATTAAAACAAGCCCACAGTAAAACAAGATTCAATCAGCTGCTAGCTCAACCATAAGCCTGGGCAAGTAAATGTGCCCTCAAACATGATTTAACAATACCCAATGTAGTACAACATTAATATCCAAAGGCAGGTTATTTCAGAGGCAGGGTGCAGCAACAGAGAAAGCACGATCCCCTTGGACTTTAGATGAGATTTGGGGATCTTTAAAAATAATGTTTGAGATTACCTCAGTGGCCTCGGCATCTGATAAACCTGGAGAAGATCCAAAATATATTCAGGAGCTAGACCATGCAATGCCTTAAAAACAAACATTAAAACCCCAAACTGCTCCCTGAAATGAACTGGAAGCCAATGCAGTGAAGCTAGTACTGGAGAAACACTGACCTGCTTCTTGGTCCCAGTCAAAAGCATAGTTGCTGCATTTTGAAGGCGATTCAACAGAACACAAGGAAGATTCAGATACAATGAATTGTCCAACCTTGAAAATATAAAAGCCTGTATAACCTGCTTCAAATCGTTAAAAGACAGAAAGGGTTTGATTTTTGCAATGCGCCTTAAATGAAAGACGTCAGCCTTCACCACTGAATTTACATGCTTATCAAATTTAAGCTCTGAATCAAAGATAATTCCCAAATTCTTTGCTTGCTTATGTATACATTAAAGGCAAGAGACAATCAAGCATGTGCGTGGGTGACCTAATGGAGCCAAAAACAAGGCATTTGCTTCATTAAGTTGTAAAAAATTCTGTGCCATCCATAGTTTAATTGCACTCAAGCAATTCATCAGAGCATTTAATGCAGTGCCATTATCTGCCTTCAATGGAGGATACAGCTGGGTGTCATCTGCATAACAATGATACGCAGCGTTATAGTTTTGACTAATAAGGCCGAGTGGTAATATGTACAAAGAAAACAATACGGGCCCCAGAGCTGACCCCTGTGGAACCCCACAAACACAGACTGCAGAATCCGAGAAATAATTTCCCAATTGTACTATAGAGTTTCTGTACTTTAAGTAGGAAGAAAACCACTTGAGGGCATTTCCCTGGATCCCTGACGCAAACGCTCTAAAAGAATGCTGTGTTCTTCACATTTCCATGCAGAGAACTGTTGAAGAGTGAGGGCAGTAATTACTGACTGATCAATGACGGAGAATAGTGTTCCAGATTATTTCCCCTCTTTTTTTTTCAGGTAAAAATCTTTTTGTAGCTGCATCAGCAAATTATTCGCAGGAATTTTTAGCAAGCAACTAAGTTAAGTTTGCTTTAACTTAAATTTATTTACTCATTTATTTAATAATTCATTTAATTTTATTATCACGGGAAATGACGTGGACGATATGTGAATCAGTGTCCATCATTTTGCGAGCAACTGGTGATATAGAAAAATGCCACGTCGCAATATTGAAAATATTTCCATTTCAAACCATGAAGGCGAGCCAGTTGATATCACACAAACAATGTGCAAACTTTGCGTGAGAGTTATGCGGGTGAAGAGGTCTCAAACTCCAGTAATTTATTTTCTTTATATTTCTCTTGTGGCCCATAGAGAAGTATTGAATCGAGAAGTATTTCGTGTTAAACAAGTTGTTTTTTAAATGAGGAGTAAGCTATCCAACTAACATTTTATCCTCGGCGGTGATGCACTTTGATATCTGGGGGCAAAAGAACTGCAATATTAATTTAATGATAAAAGTAGCATAGTAATAATAAGAATAATTTAATAGCCCTGCGTGCCCGTGCGCTATATGCCACTGTAAAAGGGATAAACGGCATTCGGGCACGGCATAAAAGCGATTCACGAGTTCACACTTACAAATAATTAGGTAGTAAATAGTGTGCGTAGTAGTATGCGTATTTGGCGTGCTGTCCGAGGAGAGGGCTCCGAGCTCGGTATTTTGGCCCGAACCCAGAGTACTCCCCCCGTATTCTGGTTAGGAAGTAACCAGGCAAGTGTGAGGAGACGGGGTGGTGGAGGGATGCTGTAAAACTGTCGAGGAATATGAGTCGACTGTGTCTATATATATGCTTTCACTCATGCTGATTGGGTAGATATGTTGATTACTGATTGCTAACAGCTGGCTGAAATGACGTGATGATTAGTCAGATTATTTGAACGTTGCTCCTCCCGAATTTTGTTAATAAAACATCATTTCACGAGTTCACACTTACAAATAATTAGGTAGTAAATAGTGTGCGTAGTAGTATGCGTATTTGCCGTGCTGTCCGAGGAGAGGGCTCCGAGCTCGGTATTTTGGCCCGAACCCAGAGTACTCCCCCCAAAAATTGCAAACAATTGCAGGACAGCAGCCAGAACATTACTGATGACCCCCAAAAAATGCCTTAGGCTGAATGTGCTGCTAGGAGGGTTAGAGAAGGGCCAGTAGAGTTCTCGTCTTATGGATGAAGACATTAGACAGCGCTGAGCTCCTGCGGGAGCTGAGGCGCCATCACTGCTGCGGCAGTGGAGGAATTAGCCAGAACTGAGCTCCTGCGGGAGCCGGAGCGACATCACTGCTGCGGCAGTGGAGGAATTAGCCAGAACTGAGCTCCTGCGGGAGCCGAGGCGCCATCACTGCTGCGGCAGTGGAGGAATTATCCAGA
>RJVU01023796.1:305444-344274 GCA_003731715.1 Anabarilius grahami
AGGATAAAATCAGGGTAGGAAAAATGCCTTTTATTTCTAAATTATGACAATTTTTGATGTAAAAAGCATACTAACAATATAAGTGCACCCCAGGAAACATTATAAAACAATAAAACAACGCAGTTCATGACCCCTTTAAATCTGATGTAACATATCTATGGCTACGTGTGCATTACACAATTTTAATGAATGATGTACCTGATAACCATAACCACCTGAAATAATCAATAATTCGTTATATTTATATAGCCTTTTTCTCGACACTCAAGTGCTTTACATATGGAAGGGTGGAATCTCCTCCACCAATGCACTGCACAGCGCTCAGAACACCCCAGCTCATTGGTGGAGAGGAGAGAGTGATGAAGCCAATCAGAATATGTGGGCATGATTAGGAGGCTAATGGGCAAGTTTGGTCAGGATGCCGGGGATACACTTCGACCCTTTTCAAATGATATCCTGGGATTTTTTATGACCAGAAGAGAGTCAGGACCTTGGTTTGGCGCAGTGTTTCCCAACCCTGTTCCTGGAGGCGAATCAACACTACACATTCTGTCTGTCTCCCTTATCTGACACATTCATTTCAGGTCTTGGAGTCTCTAACGAGCTGAATTAAATGTGTTTGATTAGGAGGAGTTTGAAATTGTTTAGTGTTAGTGTGCCTCCAGGAACAGGGTTGGGAAAAATTATGCGCCAGGGGTCACAAACTCCATCCCACTGTCGTCTTGCTGAAGAGTGAAGATTAGCTTCATTCTCTTCCCCTCAGTGCAAAACATAGCTGAATGTCAAACCAAACTTTCTTACATGACCAATAGGGGAAAGTACAGGTGCATTTTTAGTTTTATATTATATTGTCTTATATTGTTGTGTGTTTCCTTTATGTAAGCTTTCTTGGAAAGCACCTTGAGAAAGCAACTTTTAAAATAAATGTATTATTATTATAATTTTTTCTCCATGTCGGACTCAGTAATGCGTGGGTGTTAAACACTGGTGTTTCTTCTGTATAGTGCTTTATAACTGATTCAAAGGTGGCATTGCTTGACTTGTCTGTATCTCTGATGATGTTGTGTTTTTTGTGGTGTAACAGTGAAATCCAGCTTTCCTCTTTCATGAGACATTGTGAGTTTTATGTGTCTGTTCAGAGAGACATTCTTGCAATGTTTCATGAAGGAGGAAAGCAATCAGTCTTCAAATCAGCATTTTTTTGCTGTTTATATTACCCATTTAGTTTTCTTTTTAGTATTAACATCATCCTTGTTGTCTTCTATCTGCTTGATTTCTGCTGGTGTTGATTCATTGTGTCGTTTTCTGTTATATTAAAGTTTTCACCTGTTCATCAGGGTTTGAACGCACATCCTTGATTGCAACATTAACCTGATTTCCATGTTTATGAACCTGTTTGATGCTACTGCCCAATGACATGGTTTCGAGGTATTGTTATCCAACTTTTTGGCCTTCAAACATCTTAAAATGCACATATGCACCCCAACCCCCCTAGCAAGCTCAATTTTGGGACCTCTGTATTTATAAAACCCTGCGCAAGGCCTTGCTTGCATATTGTTCTGTCTTTTACTGCATATGATGATTCATACTGAGAAAGTAGAACTGAAGTGACATTCATTACAAGATGATTAGTTAAAACTAATAGTGAATATCAGCTAAACAACATGCTCTAACACCAGACATAAGGGATCCTAGACCTTTAACTCACTTCTTGCAGAGTTTGACACAACGTAAAGTTCACACACACACTCATGCTCTGAGAGGTCAGACTCAGTTCAGGATAAACACACTGCAGTTCACACACGGTTCAGAGCGAGTCGCTGCGAGACACAGTGACTGATCAAAGACTTCCTTGATGTTCCTGCGTACGAGTTATGACTGAGGTACAAAGGATCTGAGATGCTCCTTTCCTCCAGGGATTTAAAAGTGAGCAATCCAGAACACCTCAAATCAGAAGAAAGTGGGCGCTGGTGTTTCTGGGAGGCTAAAGAAAGAAACAAATCTGTCAGATCAGTCATATGTCATCAAATCCCTCAAGGCAAGCTTTGAATGATGGCTCGACATAGACTTGTCTGTGCGGTTTTATGGGCCGTACAGACAGATCCATCTGAAATATCACACCTCCAACATCAGAAACACGGATCACAGCGCTATGAGAGCCACTGCGTTTCCCTATTACCCAGCATCCCTGACTATTAGCTGAACAACAATTCAGCCTTCTGTTCACTGTTGTGTTTGTTAAACGTCTCCTTCGGGACTCTCAAATGCACTCTCAGCGTTTGTCCTTATTTTACCACCACAGCGCACTATGCATAAATTGGGCCAATTTCTGTCCTTCCTTAGCCAACTGTCTCCTGAAATAGCAGTATGGATGTAGTCAGTGTCCCCATGGTAACTGAGCAAGTACAGTCCTGAGATCCAACGCTGAGGCTCCAGAAGCCTCCATTACGGCTCTGCTGTTTATCTTAGATAACCAGTCCAGAGGGAGCCGTTCCAAGTCCAAATGGAATATCCTTGTCTTGTCTGGAGGAACGTTTGCTTTTTGGCTTTAATTGGAGGCAAGAACAACATAGGAACATATCTGATCCTGATTCCCCTCTAGTCCTCTGTTGTTTTTCTATACTTTGTGTTTTTCTTTGCCATATACACTGTCTTTCATTAGAGAGGAAGATAGTATTTATAAAAAAATCCATCAGCTCTATTCCAACCTACAGTATAATTCCAAACATTGTTCTCCTTCCTTGTGCTTACTTGCATGGGCCATGTGTACAGAGTCTTCAGCCTGGATCATCCTGACTAAAATTACTGACCATTCATTCTGATACCCTGCAGTTAATCTCTTGACCATTACAGACACATCAATCCTTATTTGCAAGAATGCATGAATGAAGAATAAAGTCCATGAAGCTTGCTGGTCGTTGAACATGGCTGCTTTGAAAACTATCTGTATTGTATAAAGCACTACATGAATAAAGGTGACTTCACTTGACAATCCTGACACTACGAGACTTAAGTTTAATCAATAATCAGACAAAAGCCACTTAGTTCCCTTGAGCCAAGAAGATCAACATTATGCCGACTTGTNAATGCATGAATGAAGAATAAAGTCCATGAAGCTTGCTGGTCGTTGAACATTATTTTTCTGTCTATCACTGTAAAGCTGCTTTGAAACTATCTGTATTGTATAAAGCACTACATGAATAAAGGTGACTTCACTTGACAATCCTGACACTACGAGACTTAAGTTTAATCAATAATCAGACAAAAGCCACTTAGTTCCCTTGAGCCAAGAAGATCAACATTATGCCGACTTGTTAAATGCGGTTTTACATTATCTCAGTGTTTTGAATTCTCCATGTTCAGAATTGAATAAATAAACACAGACATCTTAGCATCTGTTTCCAGGGTAATAAAATACCAGGGGTGTAACAGTACATGTATTCGTCCGGAACCGTACGGTACGGATGTCACGGTTTGGTGCATACAGTCAGACGACCAATAGAGTCAGTCACAGGCGAGTCACACTCCAATCCAGAAGGGGGCGCTCGGAGTAACGCAACGCTGTTTGCTACCAGTGAAGAAGAGACGATCAGTATGTTTACATGTAATCTCTCAAACCAGTGTTTCAGCTGTGGAAAGACATCAATAAAACAGCTTGAGAATAATATCTCACATAGCATTACATTTACCTCAGGCAAGTCATTCAGTGTCCACAGCATGTTAGTTCACTAGAGAAATGAACTCTAGAGGAGCGTTTCACTACATATATGCACTATATTAGCTTATTACATTTACTTAACCTGTTAGTAATGTCTTGATTATTTAATGTACTGTATGACAGCCACTGTAAATGATTATATTTCAAAAATGAATTGGAGAAGAAAAAAAAAACTATGACTAAAACAAAAACAATGATATGATGCACTTCAGTTTAATTCCTGGTTCCACTCCCTCCATGTGCTTTACTGTCTTATCCAATAAAGCAAGCATGTACAATCTTCTCCTGAAGCCCACCTTACCGCAGAGTTTATCTCCAACACCGCCACCTTTCTGAGTGTCTAGTGATCCTGAAGACTTTGATTAGCTGCTTCAGGTGTGTTTAATTGGGTTTGGAGCTAAATTATGCAGGACAGTGGCCCTCCAGGAGCAGGACTAGACACCCCTGTAATAAAGGCAACAAATCATTTAAAAATCGTTCACCAGATAAAAAAAAAAGTAATGTATGTCTAATAGGGGTGTAACGGTACACAAAAGTCACAGTTTGGTACATACCTCGGTTTTGGGGTCACGATTGGATTGCGATTTTGGTTCAGTGGGAAAAGTGGCACACTTTAGTTTAGGGTCCAGTTCTCACTATTAACTATGACCTTTGCCTCGATAAACTCTTAATTACTAATAGTTAGTAAGGTAGTTGTTAAGTTTAGGTATTGGGTAGGATTATGGGATGTAGAATAAGGTCATGCAGAACAAGGCATTAATATGTGCTTTATAAGTACTAATAAACAGCCAATATCCTAGTAATATGCATGATAATAAGCAACTAGTTCACAGTGAGAACTGGACCCTAAACTAAAGTGTTACTGGACCAGACTGTCCTCCAAAACGGAGTATAATAGGAATAGCCAAGACTATTCCAACTCAATTCGGTGCATTTGACAGCTGCTTTCAAATTGTCCCGTGCTTATATGTGTTCATGCTCTGTCTGAAGACCTTTAAAGGCTTCTATTTAGGCTGAGCATTGTAGCCAATCGTGCTGCATCTGATTGAAAGCTATAGTGATTATTAAAGGGAGCACGCTTTGCTCGCTTTATGTATTTAATATAGGCTAATTACAATTTGAATAAAAGTTTTAGAATATTTTTCACGCTGCTACAAAGAGGACCAGCGGCCAGGTAAACACTGCTTAGTTTCAGAAGAGACAACCGCGTTTAAATGCCGAGTGGATCTGATCAAATATTTACTAGCTTTAAGCTTACAGTTAAATAGCCCTGCTAAAACATTCTTTGTTCTATTATTTTACTTGTGACGTTTAATGCAATGTTTAATGAGATGCAGTGACATATAATGAATAATGTTTTTAGTGCTTGTGTTAAGCCGGGCACTCATTTAACGACTAGCTAAAACATTCTAAGACTGTGCTCAACATACAGCGATTGTTTCCTGCGACTGAAGCAGATTTATATACTTACACATGGAATTTGAACACCGACTGTAATCGCAGACTGAACGCAACTGGCTCTGACTGGACGTGTTCGAGCATGATCAGTCATAAGTATCAATTTACATTCATAATTGGCCTTACAATCGTTAAGTGCGTGCGCGGCTTTAGGCTACATGAATGAAATATTTTTGTCTACCTGACGTAGGAGATTTAATGCGGGTACGGGTCGGGTCGTGGTTTTTATGTCAGTCGGGTTGGGTGCGGGCTAAACTGAGTGTTTCTGTCGGATATCGGGTCGGGTGTGCTGTTAATAACTGTGGGTGCGGGGCGGGTGAGGGTTTATCNAAGACTATTCCAACTCAATTCGGTGCATTTGACAGCTGCTTTCAAATTGTCCCGTGCTTATATGTGTTCATGCTCTGTCTGAAGACCTTTAAAGGCTTTTATTTAGGCTGAGCATTGTAGCCAATCGTGCTGCATCTGATTGAAAGCTATAGTGATTATTAAAGGGAGCACGCTTTGCTTGCTTTATGTATTTAATATAGGCTATTTAAAATTTGAATAAAAGTTTTAGAATATTTTTCGCGCTGCTACAAAGAGGACCAGCGGCCAGGTAAACACTGCTTAGTTTCAGAAGAGACAACCGCGTTTATATGCCGAGTGGATCTGATCAAATATTTACTAGCTTTAAGCTTACAGTTAAATAGCCCTGCTAAAACATTCTTTGTTCTATTATTTTACTTGTGATGTTTAATGCAATGTTCAATGAGATGCAGTGACATATAATGAAGAATGTTTTTAGTGCTTGTGTTAAGCCGGGCACTCATTTAACGATTTGCTAAAACATTCTAAGACTGTGCTCAACATACAGCGATTGTTTCCTGCGACTAAAGCTGATTTAAATACTTACACATGGAATTTGAACACCGACTGTAATCGCAGACTGAACGCAACTGGCTCTGACTGGACGTGTTCGAGCATGATCAGTCATAAGTATCAATTTACATTCATAATTGGCCTTACAATCGTTAAGTGCGTGCGCGGCTTTAGGCTACATGAATGAAATATTTTTGTCTACCTGACGTAGGAGATTTAATGCGGGTACGGGTCGGGTCGTGGTTTTTATGTCAGTCGGGTTGGGTGCGGGCTAAACTGAGTGTTTCTGTCGGATATCGGGTCGGGTGTGCTGTTAATAACTGTGGGTGCGGGGCGGGTGAGGGTTTATCAAACAGGACCCGTGCAGGACTGACTGTATTCGTCGTTTGATTGCATGCACCGAACCGTGAAGGTTTGGGATAAATAGATGTACCGTTACACCCCTAATGTCAAAGGATGAATCATGTGCTGCCTGTACTGCTTATAATGTGTGCAGTAACCAGCATCACATGAGATAAGGCAGGGCCAGACCTCTTCCTGCTTCAAAGTCACCCTCTCTTTTACTGCAGAGCGGCAGGAGCTGGCATTCTGTTCTGCAATTAAGGGGCCTTTTATTGCACTCAGCCGTTACGGGTGGGAGTTGAGCGCATTTATGTTCCATCTTCAAAATGGACTGCAGTTAAAAAAAGGAAAAGAATGCACAAGAAAAGAGTTTTCCTTCATTCAGGTAATGGCTAGAGGTATTACCTCACTGTTCTAGTATTAATGAGTCGTTTCCTCCACTTAGAGGGAGACCGAGACAGAAATAAGGAGAGAAAGATAAGAGCCAAAGGAGAATAATAAACAAGAGTAGATCTGGGAGCGAGGGAGCGCTGTAGAAAAATAGTGAATGACATAAAACTGACAGATGGCTGGCAAAGATAGAGAGAGAGACAGAAGAAAGACTGATGGAGAAGGACAGCAGACGGCTAGTGGTCTGTCTCTCCAGTGTCGAGGAGCTGACAGGCTGCTGAGGCAGTGCATTATGGGATCAGACTGTAATAGAGACCCTGTTGTGCAAGATTCAATCCCGCCGCAGAATCTGATCCCCTCGGACCCCAAAACACTGTTTTATGGGAACACTATTAAATGCCTGCTTAGGCATTATAAAACATCACACATGATATATGCAGTGAAAACACTTGTGTGATGCTGTCACTGTGCATCGCACTATATCCATACTGCACTTATTTCTGATGCACGAGTGGAGGTGGCCATTGCAATATGAATGCAAGGTTTCTGCTGGCATTTGCTTCCAGTTATTTTGCCTGTACAAAAACAGTTATGCTGCACTATATTGCAAACTGGTATTTATCATATTTTAATTTACTAGCATAATAATAAACACATTGGATTGTAGTGCAAATAGTTTTACAGTTTAGTGAACTTCATTATTCTTCTTGTTATTAACCTAGAGGTTAATGAATTGGAAGTCTCCGCACACAACCACAGAAAATAGCTTAGGGTTTGTTTCCGTGTAGTTATTGGTCAGCATTCTAACCTCTTACAACAGTTCAGCCTAGAATACTCTATGCAAGTTAATACACAGGCCTAATACTCATTTTTGTTGTTTGATTGGTGTAAGTATAGGGGAACAATATGTAAAGTCTTGGGAATAAAGGGGTAACAACCAGGAAAATAACAATTTTTAAAATTATTTTAGAACTAAAGGGTTCTTATACTATTATGATAGACAACAATCTTAAGTTTGGGAGCAATTTAGCGAGAAAGTGCACTAATTAAGTTGTTTCAAGGCAAGTTGAAAGAACTATTGCAATCTTTTTTAATACATGGGGAAATATGCTTTTGTTTCATGTAGTTACAGGGTAAGTAATAACAAAAATGCTGATACCACTGACTCTTATATTATATCAACCCAATTAAAAGTTTCACAAGGTGTTTATGACATAAGTGTTAGCAACAAAATATGATGCACCTCTTGATGCAAATAAATGTTGTGATGTTATTTCTATCAAGAGGTGCATCAATTTTTGGTCCAGATCTTGTATTGACAATGCAAGAGGTGAGCACTCTGTAAAGTCTCCTCCAGCACATCCCAAAGACTCTCAATGAATTCAAGGTCTGGACTCAGAGGTGCCAATTCATGTGTGAAAATGATTCGTCATGCTCTCTGAACCATTCTTTCACAATTTTAACCCTGATGAATATTGGCATTGTCATCCTGGAATCTGGCCATGATACGTCTTTTTACATGGTTGTTTAAGAAACGAAAAGCTACACACTCCATCTTTAAGGGTTAAAAGAACTGTTCCCAAACATATAACATGCTAGAAACATAATAATCACTATAATAATGATTCATTCATAGATTAAGTATTTGCCTGTTAAAGGTGTGGTGAGTAGATTTTGAACAGCGCTGTTGGACATTGTTGATATTTGAAATCAACCCAAACAAACACACCCCTCTCTTCCTTGCTCCGCCTCCAAAACTAACACTCCAATCCTAACCACCCCGCTCCGAGTCTGTCTCGAACCCCGGCCCGATCGCTGCTGGCATACGAGGCGAATGCACTAACAATGACGGTAAACACCTCATTCTCTAACGTTCGTCCGTTTGCAGTAGTTTAACAGCAAAACTCTCACTATCTGGCCACTGTTACACATGCAATGCGAGTGGATATCTGTTTATCACAGCGAACGTGCAACAAAATGGCTGAACTTAAAATAACAGGGAACACCGATCACCATAATGGTGACCAACAAAAACATTGTAGGAAAATCAACATCAATTTATGAAGTCACCTTATGTGATGTTCTCTCAAATTGTTTAGTTGTATTGACAATTGAACATTTGAGATGACTTTGGGAAATCAGTGAATGCAAACAGAGAAAAATGTGGAGGAAAGTGGAGGAAATGAGTGAAATGTCTATTAAGAATTGCCCTGCCTTTTTTTTTTTTTTTGCTTGACAAAAATGCTACTAAAAACCAATCAATTAATCTTAACTTGAGTTTTCTGAGTAAAAAAAGCATAGTATGTGAATAGTACAGATTAATAGATTTTTACAATTAAGTTAAGACAAAGTTAACTAGAATCACTGTTGGATTTTACAGTGTACACAATAAGTGCACTGTATCAAATGATTCATTTAAAAGACAATATAAAGTGGGACTTTTTTTAATCCAATGTAAATTCATGTTCGAGTTTAACTTAATGTTGACACATTTTCCAGGTAAAATGAAAAAGAAAAAAAGAAAAGGCAGAATTAACCCTAGTTATTATTTTTGGGTGTGGGTTGTTTTGGAGTGGAGAAAATCCCATATCCGAATTTGGATGGTAAACAACATTAGGCCAAATGTGGCATGTTGTCAGACTCAAATCAGAATGAACACAGGCCAAGCAGAACGCTGTCAGCAAATGCCCCGCTAAATGACAAGTATATGATTAGTAACAATCCAGGCTCATTCCCAATCAAAGAGTCACAGATTAATGAATGGCACCAGACTCCAGCGAGGATGAGCATTTTAATGAGCTGACTGTCACTGGTGACGGCTCAGAAACCTGCTGCTGCACGGTGCCAGCTGTCAAGATTCATGAGATGCCACAGTCAACACAACTGGCACAATGTCAGTGAACGCCACACCAGTGCACAGAAACCCTCACTGTCATGATCGGGTTCATCACACTGATCATGTGACGACACGTTATGTCAAAATTGAGTTCTGATTGAAATTAGGTCTGTCAGACTACGATCTGTCTCGTGGCAGATGAGTTTGCTTCAAATATCTGGCTCAAATATATAAAATTGATATCAGATCAATCAAACAGCCATGTTCCTGTAGTAAAGTCACACTATGCTTTTCAAAAAGTAGATACATTATACGCAGACCAGAAGCGAGAATATCTAAAAGTGCTGTATAAACAAATGTGACTTCACTTTCTTTTTTATTATAATTTGATAATGGTTGTGCAGCTTAGAGTGGAAAGTGTTTTTCCACAAGTTTCTTTAATTAAAGGGGTCCTTGATTATGATTTCACTTTTGTAACTTTAGTTAGTGTGTAATGTTGCTGTTTGATCATAAACAACATCCGCAAAGTTACGAAACTCAAAGTTTAATGCAAAAGGAGATATTTTCTTTACCAGAAATCACTTTTTAAGGACTACAACAAACAGCTGGTAGGGACTACAACGAGCTTCTTCCTGGGTTAGTGACATCACAAACCCTAAAATTTACATAAACCCCGCCCCCGAGAACACACAACAAAGGGGGCGGGGCCATGTTGGGCTGCTTTAGAGAAGAGGAAGAGTTGTTGTAGTAGAGTGTTGTTCATTTTACGCCGGACTGCTTCACAAACGAGGGTCAATTCAACACAAAAGATGAACATGACGGCACATGCTAGTGGATGAGTTGAATCAACTCCACAGCAACTACATAAATTTATCCACTAACCATTCAGAAACGTCCAGTTTCATTCTAAAAGTTGTAACTTCTTCCTGAGTCTCTCCATCAGTGTCGACTCCGGTTTGAACAATGTAAGGCTGAACACCGTTACTGACAATCCTCATTTTGGCTGCGTGAGATTCTCCAGCTTTGTTGTTGTTGAGCAACCGAAGCGCGAGCTGTTAAAGCTCCGCCCTCTTCTGGAAAGGGGGCGGGGAGCAGCAGCTCATTTGCATTTAAAGGGACACACACAAAAACGGTGTGTTTTTGCTCACACCCAAATAGGGGCAAATTTGACAAGCTATAATAAATGATCTGTGGGGTATTTTGAGCTGAAACTTCACACACACATTCTGGAGACACCAGAGACTGATATTACATCAGTAATAGAAAGTTCAAAGCAAAAGCATTTATTTGAAACAAACAAAATGTCTTTTCTGTTATTTCATTTTTTAGTGAATTCAGATTAATTGGGTCACACTTTCCCCAATCATCTCAAAGGCAAAATGTGTCCCATTCAATCTGAATTCATCAGAATGTAGCTGGTTCAGTTCACACAAGCACTGACCCCAGATCACTTATAGGGGACACTAGCTGTTACACATAACATGGACAGAAATTCTGATCACATAGTGTAGACACATTTCTGCTCATTTCTGTACAGTTTAACTTGATTTGAATGAGGCACCTGTAAATGTGACGGCTCAGTGTGATTTCAGACGTGTTTAATCAGTGATCTGAGCTGTGCTGTCTGTTCATAAACTGTCAGAGGGAACATTTCATGACACATTGTGAAGTCATTGATGCAGTGGAAGGTGAATAAAGAGGAGCACATGTCATTCCTAGTTCTACACGGAATGTCTATAGGGTTTCTTTGATAACGCTGGTGTGTGACACTTTCAAGACAGATGGATTATGGGACGAATAACCATTTAATTCACTGCAGTCCTTTCCCTCAGAATGTTGCTGATGCTAATTAATGAATGATTGACTCAACATAAATTTAGAATCTAGACTATGCAAAGTCACAGATTTTCACAATTTCGTTCTCTCCTCACTGTAGTCTCTCTCACCAGTCCTGTGGTCTTGGGGAAACACACACATCACGGTCCAGAGAGACCAGAGTATTGCTGAGTCTCCGCAAGGTTTGACAAAACAAGGCCAACACAAGACTCACAAAAATGTTTGAATATCTGCTGTAAACGTCACAGTTTATCTTTGGGATTTGAGGGATCACGTTGATGTCATCAGGCTAATGTATTTCAGTGCTAATGATAGAGAAGGTTCTTCTGAAACACGTCAGAACCATCTGTTTGATGGGTCAGGAACCAAAATTAAACCATGAAAAATGGAGCAAGCTCTGTGCTCTCCCCATTATAGAAAGGCAACTCATCCCACAACAGAACTAGGTTTAATATAAAGAAGCTCTGTTTGCCAGTAATTTTGTTTTTAGATCCTACAACATATCCAACAAAACCAAAGAAATATCAAGCAGACCACTTGCATTCTGACAATGAAGCAACCAGCACTCTCTTAAAGGAAAAGAAAGATCCTCATAAAGATCCGGATCCTTTGCAGTGTATTGCCAGAGTCACCTCTCCTTCAGACTGCAGAATATCAATAAAATATAAATCCGTGATGATTTTCGAGGAAGTTTGTATATTAAGAAATTGTATACGCTGTTATAAATCATGCTTTTGAAAAGCCACAGAAAATGTGTCAAGTTGTCAAACAGCGCAGCCTCCACACTTCTTCTGAACACTACCATACTGTTTGAAGAGTTGAAGTTCAGTTCATGAACTGTGAAGACTCAGAGGAGGAAAAGTGTCTGAGAGAATCAATTTAAACAAGCCACAGAGACATTTCAGAGAGATTTTCACTTTTCGCAGGGATTTCTAGTCTAAAGACTAATGAGGATGTGTCGCATTACACATACTCTCACAAATCTGATGCATTATTTCTCATTCTGATGCACAGATCTAACACAAGAAAATGAGATGTACACGGTTCATTTCCTCTCTTCTGGCCTCTAAAGGACACTTCTCTTGTTCTGTCTGAAAATACTGAGACTGGAGTTGGATGCTGTCTGTTATGAAGCACAAACCTCCTCTAAAACCAGACATTATTCAGGGTTTCTGTTTTTCATCATCTTCTCTGAAGGCCCAACTAGCTTCTTACCTCAACACATTTCAGTGGAACAAATATGACTATTGTCCCCCTTTCATACCCTGACCAGGAGTCACTGAATGCTGTGAGGGAGATTTTGCAGATGCTCTATCCATCGATGTATCAGACAGTGAAGACTGATCTCATGTGAATCACTGACCCTTGAATCCTCACCTTGTACAGCAGAGAAAATCGTTTCTGAGACGGATTTGTTAGAGGTCTGTTCTTCTCTGTGCTCGGTAAGCTCCAGTGCAGCCACCTGGAGAACAGAGAATGGACCGGTTGTTCCAAATAAAACTCATTTCAATGATGGAGATTTTGCAAGCCTTCCCTCCTCTTCCCTTGTGTTCAGACAGGGATTAGTCGTTGCATTTGCTTTGCCCGCTGAAAGCGTTGGGGATAGAACATGCAAAAGCCACAGATGAGTTATTCATCTGTTTCAGAGACCGTATGAAGAGTCTGGCTAACTCCGAGCAGAGAGTATCTCATGGAGTAGTTCAGGCAATGTAATTGGCTTGCAGAATCGCGTGGGTTGCTTCATCCCATGGGAATCACGGCTCACTCTATGAGAAGCACAGCCTCCTTGTGGGCTTAGTCTAAAGACATTTCTTTTGCATCTCCTCATAGTTCTGTAGTCTGGATGTTTTGTCATAGCCTTCATAGATTTGTTAAAGGATTAGTTCACTTCAGAATTAAAATTCCCTGATAATTTACTCCTCCATGTCATCCAAGATGTTCATGTCTTTCTTTCTTCAGTGGAAAAGAAATTAAGAGGAAAACATTCCAGGATTTTTCTCCATATAGTGGACTTCACTGGGGTTCAACGGGTTGAAGGTCCAAATGTCAGTTTCAGTGCAGCTTCAAAGAGCTCTACATGATCCCAGACGAGGAATAAGAGTCTTATCTAGAGAAACCATCGGACATTTTCAAAAAAAATTTAAAATTATATACTTTTAACCACAAATGCTCGTCTTGCACTGCTCTGTGATGCTCCACGCATGACGTAATCTAGTTGGAAAGGTCATGTGTGACGGAAGTACTGATCCAGTGTTTACAAAGTGAACGTCAAAGACTAAGTCAAACAGCCTTTACAAAAAAGGTAAAACAACGATGTCGGACGATTTTGAAGTTGGAGGAGAAAATGAGATTGAGTTTTTCGCCCTACGGCGGTACTTCTGCCTACGTCACGCGTGACCTTTCCAACATGATTACATCATGCATGGAGCATCACAGAGCAGCGCAAGACGAGCATTTGTGCTTAAAAAGGATATCATTTTTTTTTTTTTTTAGGAAATGGCTTATAGTTTCTCTAGATAAGACTCTTATTCCTCGTCTGGGATCGTGTAGAGCAGTGGTTCCCCCTCTCTTCCACTTCGATTGTAAATTTCCATGAAGGGACAATATTTGCCCCCTAAATTGACTTTCTAGTGCATTTTTTTAATCTTTATGAATACCTTTACAACATTAATAATATTTTAAATAAAATAAAAAAAATCAATAGAGAAATATGCAATGCTAAAAACGTGAAAAGTGATTATTTTAAATACTAAAACCGCCAGTAGATGGCGGTAAGTCATTGTCTTAAAGGGTTGGGTCACCCAAAAATTCTGTCATTTATTACTCACCCTCATGTCGTTCCACACCCGTAAGACCTTCGTTCATCTTCAGAACACAAATTAAGATATTTTTGATGAAATCCGATGGCTCAGTGAGGCCTGAGCAATGACATTTCCTCTCTCAAGATCCATTAATGCACTAAAAGCATGTTTAAATCAGTTCATGTGAGTACAGTGGTTCAATATTAATATTATAAAGCGACAAGAATATTTTTGGTGCGCCAAAAAAACAAAATAACGACTTATATAGTGATGGCCGATTTCAAAACACTGATTCATAACGCTCCGAAGCTTCCTGAAGCAGTGTTTTGAAATCGGCCATCACTATATAAGTCGTTATTTTGTTTTTTTGGCGCACCAAAAATATTCTCGTGGCTTTATAATATTAATATTGAACCACTGTACTCACATGAACTGATTTAAATATGTTTTTAGTACATTAATGGATCTTGAGAGAGGAAATGTCATTGCTCAGGCCTCACTGAGCCATCGGATTTCATCAAAAATATCTTAATTTGTGTTCTGAAGATTAACGAAGGTCTTACGGGTGTGGAACGACATGAGGGAGAGTAATAAATTACATTATTTTCATTTTTTTGGGTGAACTAACCCTTTAATGCGTGAGTCATCGAGTCATTCATTCAACGAAGCAAGTGGCTTTATTTATGAATGCATCAGTGAATCATGACTTTCACAAACTATTCGTTCAAAGCCACAGATTATGCACCCATATGCATTTTTCTCCGTAAGTAGAATAGGGAAGGCGTAGGACATACAGCGTAAGCTTTTTGAAGAATACGGAAAGCGGAAGCACTTGCAAGGCGATCATTTGTGTTTATAAAGCATATACAGCTGTATTTTTTTAGAAAATGTCCGATGGTTTCTCTAGATTAGACTCTTATTCCTCGTCTGGGATCATGTAGAGCTCTTTGAAGCTGCACTGAAACTGACATTTGGACCTTCAACCCGTTGAACCCCAGTGAAGTCCACTATATGGAGAAAAATCCTGGAATGTTTTCCTCAAAAACCTTCATTTCTTTTCCACTGAAGAAAGAAAGACATGAACATCTTGGATGACATGGAGGAGAGTCAATTATCAGGAAATTTGAATTCTGAAGTCAACAAATCCTTTAGGCCGGGTGGAGTCTGGTCAGTGCAGGGATGGGAGTCCACCTGGGAGTATAAGGTTGATGCTGTGTGAGGTGTTAATGAGGCCAGCAGGGCTTCCTCACCCTCGGGTCTGTTAGTGTCATAAAGCCACGGTTTAGTGATGGTGATGGGGACACTTTACTGCTCTCAGTGCTCACAAACAATCCCCTGGATGTCTTTTGTAAAGACTGACTCCTCTTCATTTGGTGTAAGGTGGGCATTCTGGAGCTCTGTGGCTACCGTCTCATTGTCCAGGTGGATGCTGTGTGGAGATTTTCCCTTCTCACTATGTGAAGTGCTCTGTAAATGTTACCATTAATAATAATGTCTCTGATGGTCATATCTAAACTCCTTCAGTCACCATCGCAAGAGAGTAAACTTTGTCCACACATGCTGAAATAATAAAACTGAGACTGGTTTGGTTTTTCCATCAGAATAAATGGTGAATTGACCTATCCAGGGAGTCCAACAATTATTCCTCTACTTAAAACTCGCCCAACACAGACTGCAGCAGTTACACACAGATATGATCACTGATGCGTAACTTCTACTGATCTTGGCTGGTTCTCTAATCATGTTCAGCTGAGTGTGCTGCGTTCTGCTTGTCCTAACACTGCTGCTGCCATGTGGGACACACGCTCACAGACACGCCGCTGTAGTCACACACACACACACACACTTGAAAAACAGTCTGATTCCTCTGGTGTCTGTCACCCTTCAGGCAGCAGTTCACACTGTGTTTCTTCAGTGGACTCGTGCTTCACCAGCAGCTGTATTAACACAATCAAAGACTCATTACTGTGGACTAACATCATGTAGTTAATCTGCTGAAGAAATCCCAAAACTCTTATGCTTTGCAAATTCATGTAAAAGTAGTTATTACTTACTAAAAAAGACACACTATGTTCTCACCCTGAACATCGTCATCCAGTCACCTGTACAACATCTTATAGCCACATATATGAACTCTCATGAATGAACTCAACAGTCTGTAGTCATATTGACTCTCTATTTCTAACATGATGAAACCATAATAAATCAATCCACACACCATTCCAGAAATAATCATCACAGCCAAAACCATGTCAGATTCAGTGCGCACTAGGGATGGCACGATGTGATTTTTTGACTGTATGATTATTGTCTGATAACATACCATGGTTTCTACAATTATTACAATTTAACCTTTTATGCATCAATAAAAAACCACAAAAGTCACAATTTTATTGCAGCATACTTGCAGTTAAGATAAACATGGCTACTTCCCCTTTTATATTGTGTACTTATTACACAAATAATATACAAATAATGCACTTAAGTGTGAATTAAATGTAATGTTTTTAAAAACCTTAATGCATATTATTTGTAATTGAATTCAAATGTATTATAGTTTAAAGGGGTCATGAACTGTGTTGTTTTATTGTTTAACAATGTTTCCTGGGGTGCACTTATAATGTTAGTATAAATAAAAGTCATTTTTCCTACCCTGATTTTATCCTCTGGTTTGAACGCTCTGTTTTAAGGGGCGTGTCTGTGTGAGACTTCAGTGGAAACGCCCACTGCTGTGATTGGCTGACATCTTTGCCTATGAAATAGCTGAGTATTACTCTCGAAAACGTTTAGCATGTTTTACTATTAGAGCTCTCAAGGTTAACTAATCATGAAATTGCATTTAGATCGTGGCATGAAAGGTTGCAGTGATGAACATGTAGTCGATCACAGACATGTTGTTGAGCTCATGAAAGCAGTGATCTCCTCATTGAAACTCAATTTCTGCACACTAACGAATGCTTTCATCATAACTAACAGTGCAAACGTGATGTAACTAAGAGATTTGTTGAATAAAACGGGAGTTTTGGTGCGAGTCCAGAACTCAGTCACTGATAAACTCTGTTTGATTGACAGCTCCAGCGATTGTAAAGGGAGCGTTCTTTGATCGCTTTCTATTTAATCACCGTTAAATAACAGATTATTTTCATCCTACCAAGAGAAACAAGGTGAAGTTGAGCGTTTAGTCACTGGTTTGATTTACTGACACACAGACAAAGATCATCTGACTGTACATGAATCATTAATATCAGATCAGGCATTAGAATTAACACAAGAAAAAGTTGATTTCTCAGTTCATGACCCCTTTAAGTATATATTAAATGCAATTAGTTGATCCACTTAAGTGGGACTTTAATACATCTTTATATGTACTTTCACAATTACTTGTATTGTTTTTGAAATATGGTAAAAAATTACTTCAAAATGTACTAACAAGCAATTAATTACTGTATTAAAAGTATTATAATTTAAATGTACTTTAAGTGTATTTTAATTAAATACACTATAATGTACTGTTAATGAGTACACTTTAAACAACATGACTTATGATTCCCCTATAATTACCAAGCTAAAAATATCAACACAAATGCAAAACTGAAACCCTCCACATTTACTCACAAAACAATCTCCAGAACAAATATACAAGAAGAAAAACCAAAGAAACACTATACACACACACACACACACTGTTGGAGTCTGGTTTTTACATGCGTCTTGTGAGTTAGGTCTGTTCTCATGATATTTTGTAATTTAATTGTATTGTGTGATTTATTTTTGTAATAAAGGATTGTTAAAATAAAAATAAATTATCTCTCTCTCACACACACACACACACAATATTTCACTTTTCTTTTCTGCATTTCTCCTCTATTCTAGTTTGTTTTCTAATCAAGCTTTCTAATAAACTTGCCATCGTAAGGAATATTGTTGGCTATGTGATGAATTGCTAATGTTTCTTTATTGTACAGTAAGACATTTTGCATAAAAGCATCTCGTAAACGTATAATGTAAATGTAAATGAATAGATAACTCTGCACATTCAGAAATTCTGGTCAATCTCAGTTTACCATATAAGAGGTACAGGTCACAAGAGGAACATAATAAAATACATATAAAGCCTGTAAGAGGAACTCACTATTGTTTCGAACAGGTGTTCAAATACTCTATTCCATACTTAATTGAAGCAAGCTATCATATAATGAGAGTCATTTCAGTGTCTTTTATCAGTAGTAAACATAATTTTCAACACAAAGCTCCCAGTGAATAACAGAGCGTCTCTCTTCTCTCATATCCTCCGTCTGATCAGCTGGGTTCATTTTCTTCATGTTTTCTGCAGGATTTGGAAACTCCATGAGTATTAGAGCAGCACAGCATGAAGGAAAATCCACTTCACCGACTTGCAGTTACAGGCCAAAGGCTCTGTATGTAAAATTCATCAGTGTGCCCACACACACACACACACACACACACACACACGTACACATATTCTTTTCTACCATGGTGGGTCTTAGCTTTGACTCCTGTGGTTTATAATATTGTGCTATTCACAGAAGGTTTTGTATTTGAGGTATTATTCTTTTTCTACTTTAAAAGTGTCTCGGAGTCAGAGACCATGTTGTACTGATCTCAGACTAGGTTAGATAGTTCCACCCCCCACTGCCAATACCACACATCCATCAGACACCAGGTGGCACTATAATTAGTACATTTGTGCTTTTGTTCAAGTCAAATCCACCAGCTGGAGTGCCCATAATCTCCACCAGATGGCACTCCTCCCGACTCCTAGACTATCTCATCATGAATTTCAATTCCCATAACCCTTTGTTTACAGAAGGTGTGATGTTCAGCTTCTTTTGGCACAAAACAGGCATTCAATGCATCCTCTGCTTCCTTATAAGTTGTACCTGTGTGAGACAATGAGTAGAAAACTCACCGTCCATCTGTACCGAGGCAGTAAAGCAGTCTTTCATCTGGCCAGGCATCCCCTGTAGCATCAATAACTCATAGGTTATTTTCATAGATCTGCAGCCATGTGCCCAACGGTAGTGAGGGGGGAAAAAGCCAAGTAAACGAGGCTGCAGTACCATTGTTCCCTATACATGGATGAGGATTTGAGTAGGGCACCCACTTACCAAGATGACACCATGAACTCAGTATGCTGCTGTCAGCGTGTCACCCAGCATCTAAACATGACTGCTTTTATGCTATGATCTTGGGAATATACTAGTTAAAACAGGCTCGGACCTGACAATAGACAGAGCTGAACACACACACACACACACACACACACTAGGCTGTGTTAATAATTGAATGGCATCAGGAGGAATATGATTCAGAAATGAACTCAATGCTCTATTCTCACATTTACAGATTCATACAATACAACAATGTTAATGGTCCTAAAAATAGCTTCATGAAGCGAAATGTAGTTTGTTATTTTCTTTATCCTGGAGTGAAGTGTTTTGCTGATACATCAGCATCTCTACAGCAGTGTTAGCAGATGTTCAGAAGAGACGATCAGATGCTTTCAGAGCGCTGCTGAGGTCAGTCAACATGATTTATGATATCGATGTCACAGCCGTGAAACGAACCATACACAGTGAGATCTGAGCATGATAAAGGAGATTATGCTTCAGTCAGCTTCTTATATGAGGCTAGATATTAAAACAATGCATGAATAACTGGACTGTGTTAGATAATAAGATGCGAGTCGATTTGTGCTTTCATTTGCATAATTTTACATTCATTCATAGAGGAGGATGATCTGATTTATACTGACAGTGAGTCATGTTAGTTGAATCATTTATATTTGGTCACCACATCTCTTTTTCTGACTGTCAAAATATGCCATTTAATATTATATTATACTTGGGATGTTTAGACAAAGCATTAAACATATTTTTCCCTAAAAATTACAGTGTACAAAAAACTTTTTTTTAGGAACTTTTACAATGACTACTCTTCTTTGTATCAAAGAGAACCATTTAATCCATCCCGAGAAGGAGGGATTTGCTAGTTGGAGCCTTTCCGATCCAGCGTTGTGATTGGCTGGTGTTGTCAGAGGTGGTCACAATATGTCCCCACTCTGGTGCCAGGGTAATTTGAATAGTTTGAAGTTCACAATTAGAACAGTCTTTAAGGGTTTTCCTATGCACAATTCACTTTCAAAACCAATTCCATCTAGGCATTGTGCTGAGCACATGGAGTCCAAACATGACTGTGTAATGTTTCTTGTATACCTTTTGTTGTTACAAACAGTACTCATTAAGCATATACAGTTCTGTTTGTAGATGGAGAACATTTGCTCCATTTTGTGTATGTGTGGAGTCTATGAGGATCTTCCTTTGTGGTTTCACCAACTATGGAAAAACTTGTTCCTGGAAGCCCTAAGGAATTAACAGTTATTCACACTTGTGGATAAGAATGAGGGAGATAACCCCCTCCTCCTGTTCTCCACAAGAAGTGCTGTTATCTGAGGGCAAAAGGCATCTGTTTTTGTTGTCCACAGAAACCTGATCACATTGAAGTGGAAAGGTGTTGCCATTCTGTTTGCCTGCTGTTCACTACACTAGCTTTCATCATAATCATGGGCAATAATTCACGGGTAGAGCGTACCATTGACCTTATACAACAGAGGTGCTATTTGCCCAATATTTGACCGGCCAATCAGAACTTCTGGTAGCCAAATCAATATCAGAAATAAACCACAGCTTGGTCACAAGTTACAGCTTACATTTTAAAACAAAGTTCTGTCATGAAACTCTAGATGGCACAGGCTAATAGGTCCTTTAACCCACCTGCTCGTAATCACATCATTATCTATAGGACACAGCTGATTGGCTACTGATACAGCAGGAACCAATGAGCTCTTGTGTGCAACCTTCAAATACATGGGAGTGCAGCGCACTCTCAGAAACCCTCCATCTTCCCCAGCTCCACCTGTATAGATCTGCTATGAGTAATTCACGTACTCTATATTGTACAGCAGCAGCATGTCTCACTTGCTCACAGCAGTGTGTTGTGTATGTATTGGCAGTGATAAGTCCTGTACTTGCTCTGCAGCAGCAATAACCTACAGCAGCAGAGGTGTTGCAGACATATCTACGTTGCCAAACAATCCGAGAGTTGTCATGACAGAAATATATTTAGTTCCCTTTCGAAGTGGAACTTGCACGGCGTCAGTGTTGACACTAAGGGAACGCTCCTCGTTAGCTGGTGTCTGAAGCATGTGTGCTAAACGGCAATCTTGATTGGCTACTGCTATCAGACAATGAAGGCGAGGATGAAGCCACAGCGACGACCTCCTGAGAACAAGGTGGGGATCCGAAGGTCTGAAGGCGAAGGGCGTTAGAGCAACCAAGGGTGGAGGTGGAGCCTGACGTAGGGCGGAGCAAGCCGCAGCCGAAGGGGTGGAGGACCAGAGAGCAGCGGACGGTCCACAAGTCCACAGCGGAGGTGGAGCGATGTCTGACCTAGATGGAGCTGACGTGCCGAGGGAGTCCTGTGAGGCGGAATGCCCAATGGTCCACACTGAGGTCGAAGGCAGAAGGAGCACAGGCGCAGGAGCCAGGGCCACGGGTCGATGCAGATGCAGAGGGACTGAAGGGAGACGGTGATAACTGGGTGGCACTGATGGCTGGAGACTAGGGAAGAAACTGAAGACTAATGCAAAAACCCCAAAAAATAAATAAATAGAGAGTTCGAAATAGTTTGGAGAGGGTGGCTGGGCGGGGTCAGCGAGACAGGCAGAAGACAGACTGGTTCGAGCTAGAAAAATGTCCTCTCCAAACTTAAAAATAAAAAAGTGTCTTGGCCAAAATCTCGCTCTCAGTAATGGTAGGGGGGTGGGCGGGGCTCACTTCTGAACCATCGAAGTCCACCAACCTTCCCTCGGCGATGGCTCGGCCGTCTCAAACACCTGGTCAGCCGTGTGCTGCTCGGGCTCCATGATCATGTGAACCTCGGTCCCTCTTGGGGGCGTGGGCTCATCGTCTGGGTTGTTCTGGCTGGGTACTGGATCAAGTGTGGGGCTGCCGGCATCCTCAATGGTAAACGCTGATCCACAGGATACCAGCACCTACTCCACATATGTTGTGACACTCCCTTGAGGAACCTCCCCGGAAGGTGGTCTGATGGGCGAGATCCAAAAACTTCTCTAAATGATGTTACGTTCTGCGCTGAGGCTTCAGAGAGTGTGTCGAGAAATCCCGGAGCTTTCAGTGAAGCGTGTAGCGAGGCTTGTATCGCTTTAGACCAATGACGTCACTGATAACGTCCAAAGCCTCCCTTCTGCCTGACTGGTTCAGGAAGTAGTTCAAATCTTGGCACAACATTTTGACAGATATTTAAACCCATGGGATCCCCTCAAAATCTGTGGTTGTGATAGAGATGAGTTTTGCCTATTATGACCAAAGAATTGATTTACACACATTTGATAGCCCATTATTCATATAAATAGATTAGTCTATGTGGAAATTGATTTTTTCTTCACCGTTATTTCTAAGCCTTAACTGGCGCAAAATACAGTGCGTTATAGATCACATTATCTGTAATGTCTCTGCTTGTTTTACACTCTTTGACCACCAGGTGGTATTGTGAGCAAATGAAGACCCGAGAAATGAACAACCGCTTGGTTGAACAGCTTCAATGCTTCATGAGGCTTCATCTCACCACCACTAGATGAAGGCAAATAGGTAATATGTAATAAATCCAATGGGTAATCCAAACAGGCACAAGGCAACATACAACACATCCACTAAAGACGACACCGGACACTAGACTGAACCAGAACTGAACTTCAATACAGGTGATGATGATGGTGATTGATGAGTGCACAGCTGAAAATCATGACAACACAAGAGTGATTAAGAAATACACATGACTGTGACAGTCTGCTTGTGCTCAACAGAAGAAACTCATTTTCAGATGAACTATTATTTCAGAATCCATCGATTCGTTCCATAAAATTCATACTTGAAGTGTTTCAGTTTGCTGCTGAGACCACACCCATTTATTGAAATGCTTTGTTTTCACCTCACAATGAGTTAGTATTGTTGAAATGATGTCATTACGACAAATGAACACGCTGCATCTTAAACACTTCCAGATAATGAATGATCACGATCTCAGATCAGTCATGCACAGCTTGACTTTCCGTCCTGAGGACATCCGTCTCTCCTCGTCTTCCTCTGCCGTGAAGGACGCGTGATGAATCCGTGATCGTTGTTTTATTCCCAGCGGCTCTGAACAGACAATCACGCTCACGGCTCTAATGAATAGAGCCCGATCATAATCATATCAATCAACCTTTAATATCAGCCACATCCCCAACCACGCAGCAGTGAGCGATGAGAGCGGGATCAGATCGATGCACATCACGGTGGGCTGCGTCGTCAGGGACCCCGGGGCCACGCACAGATATTACTGCTGCAGAGACACACAAGGCCTTATTCTGACGCAGTCTACAGCCTCTAAATATTTAATGTGACTGTCATGAAATTAAAAGACTGAGAGAGAGAGACCCAGGTGTTTTCTCTGTTCTATATTTACACTAGGACAACAAAATACAATTACATCAAAAAAAGAAAGTGAGTGAGACAGTGATTGTCTGTAACAAAGATTCATTTTTCAGCCATCCTTTACATCCTTTACCATCTAGTGGATTCACAGTGCTGCTTTATCGACAGAGTGTGTTTTACCCTCAACCAAGAGGTTGTTTCTTTCAAAAACACATAAAAAGGCTTTAGAACAAATTTAGAAATACATTTTTAAAACATCCACAGACTCCTGCAGTACATTCATGGTCTGGAGATAAGTGATGATGGAGATTACAGTCACAGCCCCAGACTGACCTCTAGTGGACTCGTTACAACTTTACATCAGTCCATATCAAAGATTCATATCTGAATGACGTGATCAAGACACACATGAAAAATTTAAGTTTAACAATACTTATGTTAATCTATCGACCAGTTCAAGCATCACTGCGAAACATCTCGCACTGTAGCTTCTTCCCGTAAGAAGAAATTCTAACGATTTGATTAGTGAATGTATTAAAATGTGAGGATGGTAATTGTGACAGGATGCTTGACAGGCTGGTTTACAGTGACAGAAAGCATGTAACAGTTTAATGTAACAATGTGACATGGCAGTTTATCCCAAAGCTTGCCTACTCTTCTGCTACACACTCAAAAGTCTATGCTTTTTCTTCACAAAAAGGTGTATGTACAGTTGGGTCATAGTATAATTAGGCAAATGGGGACACCGCCCAGGTTTTTGATCACTCAGCAGACGTCACTGGCATGTAAACATCTGCGATAATATCGTAATTGTTGTTTTAACGATGTGCGATCTGACATTGTTGAGTATATCCCTCACACAGAGTGCATGCACTACATGATGTAGTCTTGTAGATTAGACTAGTGCGTGTATTTAGAGTGGACACTTTCACTGCGTAATTTAGTCTATCGTTTAATATAGTTAATATCACACAAAGACTGCCGTTTTTCTCCAGATATCAGCATGATAACAGATGTGATATTTATTATTTATACAAAAACAAAAGTTAATATTAAGTGACTTACATTTTAGACACCATGTTGCCTGTTTTTGCTGTATTTCGCAGACAAAAATAGTTTGAAACAAAGCCACAGCACTGTCATTGCTTCTCTGAGCAACACACAGCAGTGTTCCTTACTGAATAAATCAGCGTTTTGAATGAATCAGTTGAACAAATGATTCAATGACTCACTCATTAAAGGGGTCATATCATGAAAATCTGACTTTTTCCATGTTTAAGTGCTATAATTGGGCCCCCGCTGCATCTACCAACCCAGAAAACATGAAAAAGCCATGGCAAAAGTTGGATCAAAGCATGCTAACTGTTCTGTCGTTGCTGCACAGACGAGCACTGAACACTTGGATAGCCTGAAGTTGACAGTGGCAACTAAAAAGGATTTGCGGACGATTGCTAAAAAAGGAGCATTTCTGTCCGAGCGCTATATTGGAAAAATAAATAAATGATCTGTGGGGTATTTTGAGCTGAGACTTCACAGACACATTCTGGAGACACCAGAGACTTATATTACATCTTGTGAAAGAGGCATTATAGTCAAATGCTTCATTCCTAAATGAATCATCCATTTAAATGAATCGGTTGAATCTCAATGACACTCATTAACAGTGACTTGCTGCCACCTAGTGGCAGATTTAATTTCACATTTAAAGTATCTTTTCATGCTTTAAATAATTTCAAATATCAGTATTCAATGTTTTATCTTTAAAACAAAACATTAAAACATTATTTATACATTTGTAACTGCAGGTTGTTCATTTGTCACCGCTGAGCTGCATTAAATAGCTGCAGTAAATGACCCTTCAGATGCAGCTTCTGTGTTTCCTCTGCATTGCAAAGATGAATTTTGTTGATACAGATTTAATTTGATTGGTAACAGCCCTATTGCATCTTATAATTATAATTGATTAAATGTAAAAAAAAAAAATGACACAAAAGATGATGCATGCATATAATTAGGCTTTTTTTTTTAAAAAAATTCCATAAAAGGTAAAAAATCAATTGAAACTTCCTGGAAAAGATAACTTCTGTCACTGCTGTGAACTGACCACCACACAGAAAATGAAGAATATCAAAAACTTTAGGAGTCAGCTGTCCACGACAGTCCTAAACCTGCCAAGGTACCAGCACAATGACACACTTGTCTAATTATCGTTATTGATAAAATGCCAGAAAATATCGAGAATTTTTTTTTGTCAATATCGCACACCCTTAGGTCACATGTTCACGTGCTTAGGGTTACATGCAATACACCACAAAAATCCATTTTCCATTTCTATTCTCCTCCCAAACATTGATGGATATCCAGCTCCCGTCATGCCCAGATCCACCCTCACATCTGCGGCCATCATCGAGCCATACCCGGTGTCCATCACACACGCCTGCAGCCCTACCGCACAGTGCACCGCCTCTTATTCATTACATCACTATAATCATTATATTTAATGAAACAGCAAAGGAGTCCATACTATGATGTACATCATAATTAGCATTTGCACTGTATATGATGTATATGGGCCGTCACCTCTGTTCTTCTAAAGCTGCTTCAGCCATATATATATATATATACACATATAGTAAAAACAGCACTAAACAAATAAACTGAAAAAAAAATAAAAAGAGTGAATGTGTTTGTGTGTTATGCTGTACTGTACATGAATGCCTGAACAACAGACCCCTCTAGTGGTCATGTATGAGATAGTCAACTAAGTGAGAGATATTCAGATTCCAAATCTTTTCATCTAACAATAGAATAGTAACAATCAGGACAACTCTTCAATTCTCATTTACCATGGTATACACAGTATTTACACAGTACTCCATTAAGGTACTTCAAATAATAGTCAAGTCACCTTTATTTATATAGCGCTTTTTACAATGCAGATTGTGTCAAAGCAGCTTTACAGTGATAACTGGTACATAATTTTGGCTGCACAGCAGCTCTTAAAGAAATTCAGTATTGATTCATTCCGATGTAAGAATCAATAGTTATTAATTTAGTTAATTTATCTATATATCAGCACTGGAGTAAACAGTGATGTCATCATCCAGCTCAGTTCAGTTCGCACACAATGATGTCAAAGCAGGCAGATCAAAACACTGCTGAATATCAAATGTCAAGTGTCCCCAACTAAGCAAGCCAAAGGCAACCAGATAATACCAGAGACTACCAGGGATAGGTCCACATTATCAAAGGCATTTGACACTACACAGACGCACAGCATTGTGTTCCTGACAGTGTGCAGAATTTCATCAGGATTCAAAAAGCCAGAACATGCGATACATGCAATGAATGTTTAAATACACTGAAAAACATCAGAGCATGTAACGCTACTCTTCACAAACTCCAGACCAAAGCAGATGAACACACCAATCTGAACTAAAAGCAAACACTCCTGCATCTCCCAATCTACCCAATGAATCCCAGCCCTGGAGATGCACCGTCCTGCAGAGATCCGCTCAACACTCCGGTCTCTGATGAGCAAGTGCTCCTGAAGCTCTTCAATAACTGCTTCTCAGAAACATGACTGGGCATTTATAATATACACAGTCATCAGCCTTAGAAGAGAAATGAGGGCGGGGCTTACGGGGGTGCTGCCGTCTGATAGGGTGGCCATGCTGATGGACGTGCTCATCTTGTCTGAGGACAGAGAGGGAGGGGAGGGGCTTCTCTTCTCCAGGATATCCTGTGTCTGCAGGAAGTCCTGCCAGTCATGCTGGATTCTGAGAGTTGACATGAGCAAGAGTGAGTTATTTACATGAGGTAATGATAATAAAATACACATAATCACAGATAACAACGAAATACAGAAAACTATTAATGATACAATAGCGGTAATGAACTGATTACAAAAGCAATTACTGTTAACAAAGGAAAACCATTATAATTATTGATAGTGAAGTGATAGCAATAATCACCAATGACACTGCAAAATCCATCATTACCTATGACAATGGAAATATAATAACACAGATGACAGTGTGATGCTGATTATTACCCATGGCAAAGGGATATCTCCAGCTGCAGATGAATGACAATACAACAGTGATAACCAGCAGTAGGTAAGGATGGTATGGTGATATTGACTCACATCAGCACTGCGGTCTCCAGTGGATGTGTGCTCACTGTGATGTTATTCTCCACGTCTGTCGCCATCTGGTGGCTGAAACACACAAACACACACACAACATAATATTTTTCAATTCTCAAAGGAATGAACACATATACAGCACACAAAACATGAAAAGAAAACATTTAATATTTCTTTTACATTTCTTACAGTACACAATTTACCAATGTACTGACATTAAACAGAGCTCAAGAGGAATGTGTTAATTTAATCTAACCAATCACCAGAGGTGGAAGTAACGAATTACAACTACTCACGTTACTGTAATTAAGTAGTTTTTTCGGGTTTTTGTACTTTTTTGAGTACATTTTTAAATCTGTAATTTTACTTGTACTTAAGTACAAATTAAGCTAAGTAATCTACTTCGCTACTTGTAAAATCACATTCCGTTACTGAGTACGCCAACCATTTGAATTAATATTGAAACCTTTGACCAGCATATCGGTAGGCAATAAAGTTATCCAATCGTTCACGGACCAATGAATACCCTGCATTTTACCAGCGGCCCGTTCTCATGCTCTCATCTCCCCGACAGCGAGTTTGACACACACCCGCTCCTCCTCCTGCTGTCACTCATTTCAGTTACAGCGCAGGATTGCAGGTATTGCGCATAATTTTAATACCCACAGGTTTGTGGAGAGCGCATTATTGTAAAGCGAGTCTGTGTAACTGCATCGCTATATACAGACATTACAAGTCAAACCCCTCTGATGTTCTTTTTTATCTAAATAAACAACATATTATAGGGCTCTTAAAGGGTTAGTTCAACCAAAAAAATTAAATTTTTACTCTCTTAATCCTCATGTTGTTCCAAACCCGTAAGACCTTCGTTTATCATCAGAACACAAATGAAGATATTTTTGATGAAATCTGAAAGCTTTCTGACCCCAGACTGCAACGTAATTGCAACTTTTGCAGGCCCAGAAAGATAGTAAAGACATTGTTAAAGTAGCCCATGTGACTACAGTGGTTCAACCTTAATGTTATAAAGCGACCAGAATACTTTTTGTGTGCAAAAAACAAAAATAACGACTTTATTAAACAATTTCCTCTCTCTGTGTCACTCTCTGATGCTGTACATGTGAGCACCACAACACATGCATGTGATGCTGACGCAGAATCCGGCCAATAATGAGCTGGCATTCTGACGTAGAACCTGGAAGTGCTGCACTGTGTTTACTACGTCAACAGTGTCAGAGACTGACATGGAAGAGAAGAAATTGTTGAATAAAGTGGGTTTTTTTGTTTATTTTGTGCACAAAAAGTATTCCGGTCGCTTCATAACATTAAGGTTGAACCACTGTTGTCAAAGACTGTTTTAACTATGTCTTTAGTAGCTTTCTGTGCCATTAAAAGTGGTAATAACGTTGCAGTCTATAGAGGGTCAGAAAGCACTCAGATTTCATCAAAAATATCTGAATTTGTGTTCTGAAGATGAACGAAGGTCTTTTGAGTTTGAAACAACATGAGAGTGAGTAATCAATGGCAGAATTTTCATTTTTGGGTGAAACTAACCCTTCAAGATACAGGGCATATAAAAATTCAGTGTTGTTATATTTCATATACCTCAACTGAATTGAGGTAATTTGTTTTTGTTCTTATTTTATTACTGACTGTTTACTTGTCTTTTTTGTAAATTCAATTCAATTTTAAATCAAGCTTTCTTGTGCTGCATGTGAGCTACTGCAACAAAGTTACCCTATTGTAAAGACACAAACAGAGAGAGCAAATATTTAAGTGAGATTATTGTAATGGTAATTGATCAATGTTATTGGTATTTAAAATGATACTGAATATTGATCATTTGTATTGTATTGAAGTTAGAAATTCCAGTATTGTGACCATTAATTCATGCACTTCATGAATAAGGTGAAAGTGCTTTGTTGAAAGTAGCTATTTTCTACTGATTGATTGAATATTGTTTGGCAATTCATTAAATATCGCCGGCTAAAAAATAACTAGTAATTTTAGTACTTTGAGTAGTTTTCGAGAAGAGTAATTTGTACTTTTACTCGAGTACTTTTTTGACACCAGTACGTTTACTTGTAATTGAGTATTATTTCAGCAATGTAACAGTACTTGTACTTGAGTACAAATTTTCAGTACTCTTTCCACCACTGCCAATCACAACACTAGCTGAGACTCGATCGAGCTCCAGCCGTCTATTGCAGGATTCATGCAATGTTTACTGTACTAAACTGAGAGCCAGTTATGAACATGTTCACACAGTTCTTTGCGTCAGAACATTGTCAGTCAGTCACTGACCTATAGCAAAGACTTGAAAGTAGATATACAAAGAGGGTTCACTCGTATTACTATGTTGTTGAAGTTTGGTTATTTAAGAAATTCATAATAAATAATAATAAAGCAAGATGCCTTGGCTTATTTAAACTGCAAAAGAAAAGGATAAATGAAAATGATTGTGACAGATTTGAAGGGTTCCAGGTCACAGGTTTGAGGACGGAGGAGCGAGGAAACACCCACTAAAACACCATTAAAGGAAGTTCTGAAGCGCGAAACATAACGTGAGACAACTCACACATAATGACATGCGATAAATGTTTATTTGAAATACAAACCATTCTTTAATGGTTAACAGGTGCTTGTTAAAGGATTAGTCCACTTTTAAATAAACTTTTCCTGATAATTTACTCACCCCCATGTCTTCCAAGATGTTCGTGTCTTTCTTTCTTCAGTAGAAAAGAAATTAAAGTTTTTGTTGGAAACATTCCAGGATTTTTCTCCTTATAGTGGACTTCAATGGGCACCAAACAGTTGAAGGTCAAAATTAGTTTCACTGCAGCTTCAAATTGTTCTACACGATCCCAGATGAGAAATAAGGGTCTTATCTAGTGAAACCATCGCTCATTTTCTGAAAAAAATTGAAAATTATATAAGTTTTAATCATAAATGCTCATCTTGAACTAGCTCTCTTCTTCTTCTGCCCTCCACAGGCCAAAGTTTGAACTAATTGTTATATACTAGCATATTGCATATAAAAATTAGTTCAAACTTTGACCTGTGGAGGGCAGTATTACACTTAGCAGTGTCTACACTGCTGGAATTCTAATAGAGGAGAAGAAGAAGAGAGCTAGTTCAAGATGAGCATTTATGATTAAAACTTATATAATTTTCAAATTTTTTTCAGAAAATGAGCGATGGTTTCACTAGATAAGACCCTTAATTCTCATCTGGGATCGTGTAGAACAATTTGAAGCTGCAGTGAAACTAATTATGACCTTCAACTGTTTGGTGCCCATTGAAGTCTACTATATGGAGAAAAATCCTGGAATGTTTTCATCAAAAACTTTAATGTCTTTTCGACTGAAGAAAGAAAGACACGAACATCTTGGATGACATGGGGGTGAGTAAATTATCAGGAAAAGTTTATTTAAAAGTGAACTAATCCTTTAAGTATGAGCAGGTCAGCGATGTGATCCGAACCGGTATCAATCAGTCACAGACGCTGCTATATTTTCAAACCGTTTGATATTATTGCCACATGTTCTTGTAGTGTGAGCAATGAAACACCTTAATGTACATGAATGCAAGGCGACAATTTGATCATAATTGTTGTATACTAATAAACTAGCTTTGAAAGCATGAGATCCCACCCTCCCTCCAAAGCCACGCCTCCTCCAAAACACATGAACACACGCAGCCAGAGTTTAGAGATGGCATTAAATTACCTCATGTCTCAAAGCACATAACATTACAATAATAATGAACATAAACAGCAGAGCTCTTACTTGTACCACCTGACTGCTGCAGACTCATTTCGCCGTTGATAGTGTTGACATAGAAACACATAAATCCGAGGCTGAGGACGTGAACAGCTCCGGGTAGGATGTCACGTGTTGCCATCTCATGATTACGGTTACGACGTGGCGTGAATGCAGCATAAGCTCGTTGTTTTGGTTCAGGAGGAACTGTGAAAGATGCTGCTGTTTGTTTGTGGCACTCGGTGACTGACGTCTGTCTACAACTCTGCATAACCTTACTGAACGCACTGATGACGTGATGTCTGTGAGAGCAGGTGTGCGGAGGTATGGAAATATATATGTTGACAGGCAGGTAGGACATCATATCATTGCATTCGGACCGAATTAAATTATACCTTAAGCTGTACCTTAACGTTAATACGTGTTTCCCGAAACGTTCTTAGTTAAGTATACCTTCTGTAAGTCATTCGTTCGTAAGGTTGGTCTGGAGCACTCTTAGCTATATCTTATCACTGTTGACAGTCAATATGAATATAATTCTGAAGTTGTAATACACCCAGTGTTCAATTAGGATAATTGCAAATAATAAAATGCAAAGATTCACTGCTAAATTCAAAAGTGCTTTAGCGCTTATCCAGAGACAGACGCGCTCCATGCTTGTCGTGTATCACAACTATTCAGTGTTTTCAACCACATCAGGTTTATTTTAGGTTTCAGACATTTAAATATACATATGAATGAAGTACTAGGTTATATAAAAAGACATTTATAGTTATGTTAAAATCTAATTCCATACACTGATGTCTATAAAAGCTGCAATAATAACCATTTTAATTATATAATTTGACAAAGTGTTTTATTCATATCAGATACACATTGTATATGAAACAATAAAGTTAACTCTATTCTTCTCCCAGTTCACCAACTACATACTTCTGTGTATTTCGGGAAAATTTCGTAAATCCGACAGCTCTGAACACATTCACTTCCACATATTTTACAATTGGAATATATCATAAAATTCATGATATACACTCTAAAAAATGTTTGGTTAAAAACAACCCAAGTTGGGTTGAAAATGGACAAACCCAGCAATTGGGTTGTTTTAACCCAGTGGTTGGGTTAAATGTTTGCCCAACCTGCTGGGTAGTTTTATTTAACCCAACTACTGATTAAAAATGACTATATGGCTGGCTTAAAATGAATCCAAAATAGTTGAGAAATTAAAAATCAGACACATAATTACTAGAGGCAACAATAATAATCAAAAGGTGTACATTTATTAATAAGCAATTTAATAAATGTTTATTGTTTATTATTCATTATCTTATTAATAAATGCTCATTTATTAAAGATATTAATAAATGTTAATTTTGGGTTCATTTTAAGCAAGCAGTACAGTAATTTTTATACAACAGTTGAGTTAAATAAAACTACCCAGCACGTTGGGCAAACATTTAACCCAACCACTGGGTTAAAACAACCCAATTGCTGGGTTTGTCCATTTTCAACCCAACTTGGGTTGTTTTTAACCCAGCATTTTTTAGAGTGTAGTTAATGAGTTTGTGAGTATTTCGAATTAAAAAGATATAAACGCGATACCTACATATCTGTCAGCTGCATGACACGTCTCCAATGAATGTTCTAAAATAATATTCTAAAATAACAGTCGCCTTAAACTCACGCTGAGGGCTCAGCTAGAAGATAGAGCCTTCAGAATATAGATAAATTACAAAATAGATTTAGTTTGCAATTTGGATTATTTTCATAAGATCCCATGAGTCCTGATGAATACAATTTCTTCTTCTGAAATGCTTCTTTTATAAAGACAACAAGAAGCCCTGTTCTTTTAGTGTTCTGTAACATTTGAGCCTACAGCCACCCCTGAACACTAGAGGGAGCTCTTACATGAATACTGAGACACAAAATATACATGTAGTATATAATGCATAGATAATATCAAAAGCTATTTATTTTTTTATTGTTCTTCTTGTTTCATTTGGTCTTTGTCATCCTAATCACAAGTTTTGTCTTTTACATATTGTTGAGGATTTATTCTCTGGGTTGTTTTCATGTAGTTCCAAATGTAGGTTTGGGAGGAGCCTAAACATTCAGTCCTGTCAATCATCATTACGAGCGTATATAAGCAGCAGTCACTGCGTCATCCCAGCGTCAGTTCTTCCAGCGTTCCTCCTCCTCCCCATCTCCTCCTCTATTTCTCTTATTCTCCCTCTCTGCAGTACTGTTATAGGGGGGTTTAACTCGGAGCTCAAGCCGAGCCTCGGGTTCGAGCCTCCGAGGACAGCAAGCCAAATTTGTTTTACCATTAACCATTCAGACTGAATGGGCAGGCGAACTTGTAAAGAGTTATTTTGGGCTTTTTAGAATGGATTTTGTCTACTTTTGCCTTTTTATTTGATACATTTCCAGCATATGAATCCCAGCCCTGGGATTCAGACAGTATCAACTCACTTTTGCAGTTGGTATCCTCCATTGTTCAGACACTTTACCCTCTGGAATGTCTTGAGCTCCTCCTGAGAGAGACAGACAAGAGAAAACACACATAGAAAGGTGAATTCACTAACAATAAACTGCATTCTGCATTGTTTTACCACTCAATTTAAAGAAATATGAATGCAAATCAGTTAAGAACACAAACTCAGAAATTTAGCACTGAACACAATTTGCATGACACAAGTCCCCAGTTTTTGGGGTTTAATAAGTGCAAGATCCATCACTCCACCACTGTAATCCAGACCTGAGGCCTGTACCCTGATGCCAGCCGAACAAACTCAGGGTTACAGGATTAGTTTCAAGTTGACCAAACCAATCCAATCAGGTTTTGTGGGGACCATAGCGCTGATCATCAAATTTCTCTGTCTTGATAAACTGTGTTTCAATGCAGGATTTTGTCCTGGAATATCACACATGAACCTGACACATCTGCTCAGAGAACTTACACACAGTTTAGTGTTCTCAGGTCTTTCTACATATATCATCCTATATCAGTGATTGGAGAGGATAAAATATTAATACGATCTTACAATAAAAATAACAGGTTAAATAAGTTTAAATTTGCTTTTTGGTGTCAGTGAAATGTTTCACGGAGAACGGGGCTGTGTTCGGTGCGGACAGCTGAGGGCTGGCGGGTTTATTGGTTTGTGTATCTGTGAAGCAGCATCTGTCTCTGTGCCAGTGTGATTGCCCATTTTCTGCCAACGTCAACTGCTCCAATCCCCACATCACACTGCCAGAGCGAGACGCCATCAAATACTCAATATGTGAGTCCTCATCTTACACCTGTAAACAGGTGCCCATTCATATAAATCATTCTGCGTGGATTGCTGGATGGCTACACTTTATTTTGGAACACTAAAGGAATGACAGCATAGCAGTTCCATTCCAATTCCAGTTCCACACACTACCAATCAAAAGTTAGGGATCAGTAACACATGTTGTTAAACCTGCTGGTAGGTGTTGCAGCTCACAGGTCCTTTGAACAGGATTGAAAAAACACTTTATTTTGCTGGTCCTCTTTAGACATTCTGTTGACTATAAGTAACGCTGCACCTGCATGTCACCTGACTCTCTTCGTTGAGGATTAGTAGACTGTTAGTGGTATCTAAATCAGCCATCAAAATTTGGCAATACTGATTGAACCAATAAGATTCAGCAAGTCAAACCAGTTTTTCTTCCAGTTTAATCAAGGAATAACACGTGAAGTCATGAAACATATTTCATCGCAGACCATTTGAAGCTTATGGATGTATGATGTCATTAGATTAGCAGCATTACGCCAATGTCAAACTCAAAATCAGCTGAGCTCAAACACAACACACGAATTCATGGTGTGTGAGAGTGTGTTAACGGAGTTGCTGCCTATGTGGAAAATTTCAAAGGACTGAGCCATTCCAGGGTTTGAAACAGATTCACATGCTATTGTCAGTTTGACGAGTCTCATAATGAGCCGGTGTTAATAGACATAAAGTCAGATCCAGCGCTCTCTTCAGACCGGTGCTGCGGCGTTCTTCACTCACACAAGCTGCCAAAAGACCCAGGAAATAAAACACAATGCTTTGCATAATTTAGTGTGCAAGAGGACAGCAAATCTATATTCATTTTGGGTTTTGCAACTCCAAGCAGACTGCATTGATTAGAGAGGAAACTACATGAGCAATCTATGTGTGTGTGTGTGTTTGTTTGTGTGTGTGTGTGTGTGTGTGAGAGAGACTCTGGCTGTCTGTATATTAAACTGGACATCAGCCAGCTGCACATGTAGAGAGAGGGTCAGAGATAAAGAAATACATATGATTTTCACGTTCTGATTTACGTTCAGTTTTGACATGAGGAGTGTGTTTGCGATGGATCTGTGAGTCAGAACAGAAACATTACTGATCAAGTCAAGTCAAGTCTGCTTTATTGTCAATTCTTCCACATGTACAGTACATACATACAGAGAATCGAAATTGCGTTACTCTCAGACCCCCGGTGCATACAGATAACACTAACAGTAGAGCTTAAGAATCTAGATCAATATAAAATATAAGATATAAGATATAACTATACAAGATCAATATAAGATATAACTATACAATAAGGGGATGTAAAAAAAGACATAATAAAAAAATATATAAAAATAGTTAAATAAAGCAGCGCAAGGCACATGGCAGATAGAGTGCAAACCAGTGAACAAACAGTGCAGATAAAAAGATCGGCTTATTCATTCTGATTAAAGTGACAAAAGGGCTCAAGAGCAGTTATTATATTTAAACTGACTGATGAGGTGGTAGAATGACGTCAGTTTCATGGTGAATGAGGTAGTGAGTAGACCAATGCTGCACAAAGTGACTGGTGCATGTCATCGTATGTTAGTGGGAGGGGGGGTGGAAGGACCTGGGGATGTGGGATCTGGGGGGGGGGGGTCATAGTTCAGTGGTGCCTGGGGCAGAAAAGGTACGGGGGGGCAAGTTCGGGAGCGAGTTCAGCTTCCTGACAGCCTGATGGATGAAGCTGTCCTTCAATCTGCTGGTCCTGGCCTGGAGACTCCGCAGTCTCCTCCCTGATGGCAGCAGACTGAAGAAGCTGTGTGACGGGTGGGTGGGATCACTTGCGATGCAGAGGGCTTTGCGAGTGAGACGGGTTCCGTAAGTTTCTTGGAGGGAGGGGAGAGAGACACCAATGATCTTCTCAGCTGCTCTCACTATGCGTTGCAGAGTCTTCCGGCAGGACGCATTGCAGGCGCCATACCACACAGTGATGCAGCTCGTCAGAATGCTCTCGATGGTGCCTCTGTAGAAGGTGCACATGATGGGGGGTGGGGCTCTGGCTCTCCTCAGTTTGCGGAGGAAGTAGAGACGTTGTTGAGACTTCTTGGCCAGTGCTGTGGTGTTGTCGGTCCAGGAGAGGCCCTCTGTGATGTGCACACCCAGGAACCGTTGATGGTCAGAGGAACATGCTGAGTGTGCGCTCTCCTGAAGTCAACAACAATCTCCTTCGTCTTCTCCACGTTCAGAGAGAGATTGTTGTTACTGCACCACCCAGCCAAGCGGCTCACCTCGCTCCTGTAGTTTGTCTCATCTCTGTTGCTAATGAGACCCACCACAGTCGTGTCATCCGCAAACTTAATAAAGAGGTTGGAGTTGTGTGACGGTATGCAGTCGTGGGTCAGCAGAGTGAAGAGGAGGGGGCTCAGCACACATCCTTGGGGGGCCCCAGTGTTCAGTGTGGTGGTGCTGGATGTGTTGCTGCCGACCCGTACTGCCTGAGGTCTTCCAGTCAGACAGTCCAACAGCCAGTTGCACAGCGAAGTGTTGAGCCCCAGCTCGATCAGTTTGTGAATGAGCTGTTGAGGGATGATTGTGTTGAATGCTGAACAGAAGAGATTTATATTACATCTTGAGAAAAGGTGCATAATAGGTCCCCTTTAATAGAAACCATCTGTAACAGATAGAATAATTGCACTAACATTCAGATGAACACTGATGTTTGTGTTTGTTGAAGAGCTGTGCACATTATGATCTGAGACACACGTTTGATGTCCATCAGGATGGTGTTTGTTCATGTGTTTCCTGTGGCTCACAGCACATAAACACGAGCAGCTGGGTTAACTCATTTAATAAACGCTGTTAAACCACAGCCAAGAGCAGCGCTAAACAAACATCAGTCAACACACACACAAGCACATGCTGACAGCTGCTCAATCATCCCTGATCACAGAGCAAACATTCACTGACACTTTACAATAAGATCTCATTAGGTTCATGCATTAACTAACATTAACAAGCAATGTGCAATACTAATATTTGTTAATGTTAGTTATAACAGTGCAACTGCTCATTGTTAGTTCATGTCAGCTCAAGTCCATTAGATAATATTAAAAGCTACAACCTTCGATTTTAATAGTGTATATAAGGAACAACTGACGATGGGTCAGTTATTGCTGATGAATAACATTTTCTTTCCTATGAATGTATACATGCACAAGACAAAATGACCATGGGTTTGCTTGAAGTTTATATTCATGAAACACGAAAGTGGATCTGCTGTGTGAGCGTGACTGCGGAGAGTATTTGAGCATTTATCAGACACACAGCAGAAGTCCAGCATTCTGCCAATATTAGCCACAAAACCTGCTGAGGACACACATCGAGACATGTTCACAGTCCAGCAGCTCTGAAACAACATGACAGTGAAGCAGTGAACCCACAAATCATTAAAACAAAGAGTCGGACTTTAACAGGTATCCTGAGAGCTCTTAGCCTGGAAACAGCGCAGTGCCCTGATGTGATGCAGAGAGAGAGAGAGTGTGTGTGTGTGTGTGTGTGTGGGTCATTGGACTCAGTGGGAATAAGGAGCAGCGATCATGCACACACTGATGCACACACCACCAACCCCTCACAGCTGTGTGTGCTAACAGAGGAGGAGTGAGTGCTGGCTGTGACCGCGGGAGCATCTGGGTGGAGACAGACAGGGAATACGGTCCAACTTTTGATGTGTTTAACAACTATGTACTAACCAGCTCTGGCTCATTCAAAAGCAAACGGGAGATAAAAACATTTGCTGAAGCAACCATGCTAGTTTAGCTTACTTCTACAAGTCTGTTAAAGTGGTCCTATTATGCCCCTTTCACAAGATGTAATATACAGTACAGTCCAAAAGTTTGGAA
>RJVU01023818.1:0-42287 GCA_003731715.1 Anabarilius grahami
ATATACTCATTTACGCCTCCTGATTTTATTTCAACCATACAGAAGTCCATTTTAGACCTAATTAAATTTTTTCCTGTCCCAAGAGTCTATTTGACGTAATGGATATATTTCTGGCAAAATAGCCCACTTCGATCATGAGCTTTCTATATATGACCAATGACGTTATCTGATGTTACATCAAACATACAGAAGTCCATATTTGACCTACTGAACATACTTCTGACCCAAGAGTACTCGATTATGAACTTTCTATACTGACTCTTTGACTCCTTCTGATGTTACATCAGACAGACAGTAGTCCATATTTGACCTAATGAACATATTTTGGGCCCAACAGTTCTCAATCTTTAACTTTCAATACATACTCATTGATTCAATCTGATGTTACTTTAGCCATATATGAACCCATTTTGACCTACTGAACAAATTTCTGGCAAATTTGTCCTTGATGACGAAATTTTTTATATAAACTCATTGACTCCTTCTGATGATACATCAGCCATAGAGTATTGAATAATTTACCTAATGGACAAATGTCTTACAAATTAGTCCTAGATCATGGACTTTTTATACATACTTATTTACTCCTGAATAGACGTCAGCCAAGGAATATTGCATATTTGATGTAAAGGGCATATTTCTGGCCAAAGAGCACTCAATCTTGAACTTTTTGTACATCATCATTGACTCTTTCTGATGTTACTTCATCCATAGAGAAGTCCATATTAGACCTACTGAACATATTTCTAGGGAATTAGTCCTCGATCATGAACTTTCTATACTGACTCGTTGATTCCTTCTGATGTTACATCAGACAGAAAGTAGTCCATATTTGACATAATGGACATACTTCTGGCAAATTACTACTCGATCTTGAACTATTAATACATACTCACTGACTCCTTCTGATGTTACATCAGACAGAAAGTAGTCCATATTTGACCTAAAGGACATATTTCTGGCCAATCAGTACTCGATCTTGAACGTTTCATACATTACAATTGACTATTTCTGATGTTACTTCACACATACAGAAGTCCATATTTGACCTATTGAATATATTTCAAGCAAATTAGTCCTTGATCATGAACTTCTTATATACATGCTTATTGACTCTATCTGGTGTTAGATATGCCAGACATTAGTCCATATTTGAGTGACTGAACATATTTCTGGCCCAAGAGTACTCAATCTTGACCTTTCTAATATATACTCATTTACTCCTCCTGATTTTATTTCAACCATACAGAAATCCATATTAGACCTAATTAAATTTTTTCCTGTCCCAAGAGTCTATTTGACGTAATGGATATATTTCTGGCAAAATAGCCCTTTTCGATCATGAGCTTTCTAATATGACCAATGACATTATCTGATGTTACATCAAACATACAGAAGTCCATATTTGACCTACTGAACATAATTTTGACCCAAAAGTACTCGATTATGATCTTTCTATACTGACTCTTTGACTCCTTCTGATGTTACATCAGACAGACAGTAGTCCATATTTGACCTAATGAACATATTTTGGACCCAACAGTTCTTAATCTTTAACTTTCAATACATACTCATTGATTCAATCTGATGTTACTTTAGCCATATATGAACCCATTTTGACCAACTGAACAAATTTCTGGCAAATTTGTCCTCGATCATGAACTTCTTATATACATGCTTATTGACTCTATCTGGTGTTAGATATGCCAGACATTAGTCCATATTTGACTGACTGAACATATTTCTGGCCCAAGAGTACTCGATCTTGACCTTTCTAATATATACTCATTTACTCCTCCTGATTTTATTTCAACCATACAGAAGTCCATATTAGACCTAATTAAATTTTTTCCTGTCCCAAGAGTCTATTTGACGTAATGGATATATTTCTGGCAAAATAGCCCACTTCGATCATGAGCTTTCTATATATGACCAATGACGTTATCTGATGTTACATCAAACATACAGAAGTCCATATTTGACCTACTGAACATAATTCCGACCCAAGAGTACTCGATTATGAACTTTCTATACTGTCTCTTTGACTCCTTCTGATGTTACATCAGACAGACAGTAGTCCATATTTAACCTAATTAAATTTTTTCCTGTCCCAAGACTCTATTTGACGTAATGGATATATTTCTGGCAAAATAGCCCTTTTCGATCATGAGCTTTCTAATATGACCAATGACGTTATCTGATGTTACATCAAACATACAGAAGTCCATATTTGACCTACTGAACATAATTTTGACCCAAAAGTACTCGATTATGATCTTTCTATACTGACTCTTTGACTCCTTCTGATGTTACATCAGACAGACAGTAGTCCATATTTGACCTAATGAACATATTTTGGGCCCAACAGTTCTCAATCTTTAACTTTCAATACATACTCATTGATTCAATCTGATGTTACTTTAGCCATATATGAACCCATTTTGACCTACTGAACAAATTTCTGGCAAATTTGTCCTCGATGACGAAATTTTTTATATAAACTCATTGACTCCTTCTGATGATACATCAGCCATAGAGTATTGAATAATTGACCTAATGGACAAATGTCTTACAAATTAGTCCTAGATCATGGACTTTTTATACATACTTATTTACTCCTGAATATACGTCAGCCAAGGAATATTGCATATTTGATGAAAAGGGGATTTCCCTTTCGAGGGAACGAGACACTGCGTCCCGAAGGGGGCGCTATGGGAACGCCCTCAGCGTGAAAGCGTCTGATGCACGTGTGTCAACTAGTCCAATGGTGAGAGTGAACGTCACCGGCGGGTGACGTCACGACCAGGAAAGTATAAATACACATCCGGAAAGACCGGCTTCAGCTTTTGTGCCTCAGCAAAGCGCTCTGTGTTAAACTGTCTCTGTCTATTTATTGTTTTTTGTCCTCAAGCATTATATATATTCTAGACAGGAGCTTATTGGCGAGCAAATAGCAACTTGAGTCGTGTGTGCTTCCCTGCCCTCGCTACTATACGAGTGGGGATACACGCGATTCATGTGTTGTTTGTTTGAGAGCAGAGCATGCACACCAGTTCTTGTGAGATCTGACAGTGTTCATTCATAATTTCCCGATGTGATGCACTATCAAGATTTTTAGCTCTGCTCCTCTTGGCTTTTTTTCTCAAGGGAATAAAGTCTTAAGCAATAAAGAATCTATGGCCTTGGATCAAGCGTTTGCCGAGGCGACGCGTAGATTTCGTGTCTGCAAACTGCAACAAGATTCTAGTGGCTCTGATCTCGCGTCTGCCGAGGCAACGCGTAGATTTCGAGTCTGCAAACTGCAATAAAGAATCTAGTGGCACGGATCTCGCGATAAAGAATCTACACTGCGTCCCGAAGGGGGCGCTATGGGAACGCCCTCAGCGTGAAAGCGTCTGATGCACGTGTGTCAACTAGTCCAATGGCGAGAGTGAACGTCACGACCAGGAAAGTATAAATACACATCCGGAAAGACCGGCTTCAGCTTTTGTGCCTCAGCAAAGCGCTCTGTGTTAAACTGTCTCTGTCTATTTATTGTTGTTTGTCCTCAAGCATTATATAGCGACGCGTAGATTTCTTTTCTGCAAACTGCAATAAAGATTATTGTAGCTCTGATCTTGTGTTTGCCGAGGCGACGCTTAGATTAGGGTGTGCAGACGACAGTTATGCACACCAATTCATTCAACCAATCATTCAGACCGTGTACACTTGTCTGGTGGTTCATTGATGCATTTAATTTGAGGAATTAAATGGGATATTGCCTGGTTTTTAAAAGCCATATGTCTGCACTAATGACTCTTTATTTAGCCTTTCATCCAGACCGTTTTTACCTGTCTGGTTGATATGTGACTGCATTTAATTTTGAGAGATTAAATGAAATTTAATGTGTGTATGGCCTATATGCCTATATATATATATATATATATATATATATATATATACTATATTTAACATTTCTGTCAGACCATATTAACTTGTCTGATAGATCATTTGCTGCATTTAATTTTGAGGAATTAAATGGACAGTTGGCTGTAATTTAATTTTGAGAAATTAAAATAATACATATTTATCTAACTTTAAGTAGTTAGATTCATGTATTAGTTCAGCCTTTCATGCAGATCCTGACGCCAGTGGTGTTAGGCTTCTTAGGGCAGCCCCCTGCGGGGTGGAGCGGTGTACACCTCAGTATACGGTGCCCGTGCCACTTCGTTGCCCTCAGGGGACCGATCTGCCAACCCCATCACCCTCGGTGCTTTGGGGCTCAGCGGTTTCCAGCAAGCTTTGATTCAGCGCTCACACAACGTTGAATCAGGCTTGCACCCTCTGAATGAAATCTAAGGGCAGCCCCATACGGGATAGAGCGGTGTACACCTCAGTATATGGTGCCCGCTCCACTTCATTGTCCTTAGGGGGCCGTTCTGCTAACCCTGGCACCCTTGGTGCTTCAGGGCGCAGTGGTTTCCAGCAAGCTATGATTCAGCGTTCACATGACGCTGCATCAGGTTCGCACCCTCTGAGGAGGGTCGAAAAGCAGTCAAATGGGTTGTTTCCTGCCAGTGTATTTCAGGTCACCAAAGTGCTGCTCTAGGTATACCAGAGACAAGCCTTGAGAGGCTGGTTCCCCTTTGTGGATTTTCTGGCAGAGTTGAGGCTTCTGCCAAATTTATCTCAATGGGCAAGCTCTGGTAATGGAACAGAAAGTAAACTCTTTTGAGAAAGGAGCTACAAAACGGGTTCCTCCTCCCAGCAGAGAGTTAGGTTTTTACAGCCGTTACTATTTTGTTCCAAAGAAGGATTGAGGGTTGCATCCTATATTAGATCTGAATCATTTGAATCATTCAGTCAGGAGACTTGGGTTCAAAATGTTGACGCTAAACCAGATCCGAGGACTGGTTTGTCATGATAGTTCTAAAGGATGCATACTTCCATGTCTCCATCCCTCCACAGCATAGGAAGTTCCTTAGGTTTGCTTTCAGGGGCAAAGTATACCAATATTAGGTTCTTCCATTCGGTCTAGCTCCATCACCCCACACATTCATGAAATGCGTAGATGCAGCTCTGGCCTTGCTCAGGCTGCAGGGCATACGCATTCTGAACTGATTAGATGACTGGCTAATATTAGCGCAGTCGGAACAGATGGTCAGTTCAACATCGAAATGTTGTTCTTGCTCATATAAAAAATCGGGGTTGTGGCTGAACGCCAAGAAGAGTGTGCTTTCTCCATTACAGAGAACCACCTTCCTGGGCATGGTATGGATTCAGTGATGCTGTGGGCCGTTCTGTCGCCCACTCGTATTGCTGCAGTCTTTTCAGTCACACAGGAGATATAACTAGGCCAGTCACTCACTGTAAAACAGTTTTCTAAAACTGTTGGGTCTGATGGCAGCTGTGTCCAACGGTGATAACTTTTGGCCTGCTGTTCATGAGACCCTTACAGAGGTGGTTCAGGACCAAGGGTTTTCCCTGAGGGGGAACCCACTTCGTATGATCAAGTTCACGTGGCATCTCCGCGCCTTGGTTATATGGAAGAAAAGTTGGTTCCTGTCCCAGGGCCCTGTGTTAGGAGCTTAATATCATTGAGTCACTCTCATGGTACATGTTTCTCTCACAGGCTGGGGAGTGGTAATGGAAGGCCGCTCAGCTCAAGGGCTGTTGAGGAGTCATCATCTTTCGTGGCACATAATTGCCTGGAGATGATGGCGGTCTTCAATGCGTTGAAGTTCTTCCTCCCAGACCTGAGAGGTCATCGAGCTGTCTGGACAGACAATTCATCGATGGTCAAATCAACAGGAGGGTTTGCGTTTGCGCCCACTATCTGGCGCACCAGATCCTCCTGTGGTCCCTGGGGAAGATGCTCTCCTTGAGAACAATCTTATTTCAGGGACCTAGAATATAGGAGCAGACATCCTGTCGAGACAGGGGCTGAGGCCAGGGGAATGGAGACCCCAAAGCGGTGAAGCTCATATGGGAGATTTATAGCCACGTGGAGGTGGATCTTTCGCGTCTCAGGATACGACGCGCTGTCCACTGTGGTTATCCCTTACGCATCCAGTTCCTCTTGGACTGGATGCCATGGTACAGACATGGCCGAGGCTACGTCTGTATGTTTTTCCCCCAATTGTTCTGCTCCCAGGAGTTCTGGACAAAATTCGCCGGGAAGGGATAAGTCTACTACTAGTAGCGCCTTACTGGCCAAGTCGGATATGGTTCTTGGACCTCGTGTCTCTCCTCGACGGCTCTCCCTCGGAGATTCCGATCAGGAGAGACCTATCTCAGGAGACGGGCTTGATTTTTCACCCTGCCAAAAAGTATTGAACCTGTGGGTTTGGCCCCTGAGGGGGCCCAACTCATAGTATCTGGTCTCTCAACCGAGGTTGTGGTGACCATACTTTACTCCAGAACTCCAGCCACAAGGAAACTATCCTCGTATTTCTGTGTACCGTGTCCCTGTGGATGGTACAATTGTGGGGTATAACCCTTTGAGGTATTGTTTCCTTCGTGGCACTCTGAGGCTGAGGCCTGCAACATGCACTAGGGTTCCTGCATGGGAGTTGGTCTTTGTGTTGGAAGGCTATCTGCAGCTCCATTTGAGCCGCTTGATTCTGTCTCCGAAAATTTCTGAAGTTTCCTTGCCATTTCTTCCCTAAAAGAGTAGGAGACCTTCAGGCCCTATCTGTATCCCCTACATGCCTTGAGTGTGCACCGGGGATGGTCAAGTATTCCTTTACCCTACTGGGTTAAATACCTAAGGGTCTGACCAATATGCCACGGCCTATGCCTGCAAGCTTTCTGTCCTCTGTTCTCAGATCCAGACCAGGAAAAGTTGAATCTTGTGTGTCCAGTGTGAGCACTGGACACCTAATTTCCACTCGGCTGCCCTGTGGAGAACGTCAGATCAACTGTTTGTTTGTTTGGACTGCGCAATTAGGGGTCTCCCTGCGTCCATACAAATGGTGAGCAAGTGGATAGTTGAGACTATATCACTTGCGTATGAGGTCTCTGGTCAGCAGTGTCCACTGTCTGTCAGAGCTCGCTCTACTAGGAGTATGGCGGCCTCCAAGGCCTTGATGTTGGGGGTTTTCCTCAAGGAGATCTGTGATGTGGCGGGCTGATTCTCGCCACTCACGTTTGTGAGATTTATCTCAACCTGGATGCAGCTCCAGGCTCATCAGTGCTCTCGTCTTAGTGTGCCACAGTTTTTACACGGACAGGCATTTTGGAATTATGGCGTTTTTGGGATATCGTTCCCATAGCGCCCCCTTCGGGACGCAGTGCGAGTTCCCTCGAAAGGGAACGTCTCAGGTTATGAACCTCATAGTTCAATGAGAGAGGGAACGAGACACTGCGTCGCGTTGCTATACTCCCTGCATCCCTGTGATCGATTTGCTTCGGCAGTTTAAGCTGAAGCCGGTCTTTCCGGATGTGTATTTATACTTTCCTGGTCGTGACGTCACCCTCTGGTGACATTCACTCTCGCCATTGGACTAGTTGACACACGTGCATCAGACGCATTCACGCTGAGGGCGTTCCCATAGCGCCCCCTTCGGGACGCAGTGCGAGTTCCCTCGAAAAGGAAATGTCATTTAGGTAAAATATGGACTACTTTCTGTCTGATGTAACATCAGAAGGAGTCAATGAGTATGTATTAATAGTTCGAGATTGAGTACTAATTTGCCAGATGTATGTCCATTATGTCAAATATGGACTACTTTCTGTCTGACGTAACATCAGAAGGAATCAAAGAGTCAGTATAGAAAGTTCATGATCGAGGACTAATTTGAAGAAATATGTTCAGTAGGTCTAATGTGGACTTCTCTATGGGTGAAGTAACATCAGAAAGAGCCAATGATAATGTACAAAAAGTTCAAGATTGATTGCTGTTTGGCCAGAAATATGCCCTTTACATCAAATATGCATTTTCCTTGGCTGACGTATATTCAGGAGTAAATAAGTATGTATAAAAAGTCCATGATCTAGGACTAATTTGTAAGACATTTGTCCATTAGGTCAATTATTCAATACTCTATGGCTGATGTATCATCAGAAGGAGTCAATGAGTTTATATAAAAATTTCGTCATCGAGGACAAATTTGCCATTTGTCAGCACAACCAGGTAAAATATCAATTTAGCACTCATGGCTAGAGAGCTTCGATGATAATTAGTGCTGGTTCTAGATCTCTAGCAATCTCTTTCTTCTTCTCCTCATTGAACGTCTTGGTTCACCTTCCTTCGGATCTTTCCTTGGCTCACTGGCTTCCACCTCCTCATTGACCAGAACGTTCCCCTGGGATGGAGCTGCTTTCAGTCGACTGGCATGGATCCACTGCGGCTGGAAGTCAGTCAGGACTCCTGTTCTCGTCACAGCAATCACCGTGGCGGGCCCCAGATACTTCGGCTCACCCAGTTTTGTGGGCTTCAGACACTTTATCAGCACCTGTTGACCTGGAACGAAAGGATGAGTGGGCTTTTCTGCAGGAAGAGGGAGAGAGAGAGACACATCACCATTGATGCTATTCAAAGTTTTAATCAGGGAATCCACGTAATCCGTGATGATCACCTCCGTGTCACCTGTGGAAAAAATTGCCAGCGCGACCTCTGACCCATGGGGTCGGGAAAGGTCTACCCATAAGGATTTCAAACGGAGACATCTTTGTTGTTGCTGATGGTGACATTCTAATTTCTGTCAATACGGCAGGCAGCAGATCAACCCAATTTCTGCCTGTATCAAGACACGCTTTATTAAGCCGATCTTTGATAACCCTATTCATGTTCTCAACTTGTCCACCAGATGGAGCATGAAACGGGATATGTAATAACCAAGTAATATTAAGCTCTTTGGCTAACAATTGTGTGACTTTGGAAGTGAACGGTGTTCCATTATCACTATCGATAACCATTGGTATACCAAAACGCGGTATAATGTCTTTAGCCAGAACTTTAACTACCGTTTGTGCATTTTCTTTTCCACACGGAAAAGCTTCAGGCCATTTAGAAAATCTGTCAACAATCACAAGCAAATATTTATTATTTCCGCAAGGAGGCATGTGCGTAAAATCAATTTGCAAGTGTTGGAATGGTAGCTCAGGATGTGGTAAAGAGTCATGTTTAGTTGCCTTGTGCTTGTTGGTTTGAGCACACACCAGACAAGCATCCAATATCAACAGAGTATTTCTTCGAACATTTGCTATGCAATAAGATCGATTCAACATTTGTATCACTTTCTTTTTTGACACATGTGATACACCATGATAATGTCTACATAGCATAACAATCGGAGATGAAGGTAGTGCAAGTCTACCCTGTTTGTCTCTCAAGATTCCAACTTGATCTGGTTTTACTTCATTGTCTGACCAGTAAGTCAAATCAGCTTGCGTAGGGTTAGCTTGTAATATTTTAATGTCCAAATCATTAGTCAATAATGAATTCATCATAGGCACATCTGTGCCCCTTTTGCTTACATGTGGACTTAATATTACTTCTTTAGCAGCCCATTTCGCTACTTCATCTACAAATCTATTTCCTTTGGCCTCATCTGTTTCTCCTGACGTATGTCCTGCTACTTTGATAACAGCGAGTTTTGATGGTTGTTGTGCTGCATTAATGAGCTCTGCTACAATACTATGGTGAGCAATTGGCTTTCCGTCTGAGGTTTTAAAATTTCTTTCTTCCCACAATTTAGCAAAGTCATGTACTATGCTATACGCATATTTAGAGTCAGTGTATATATTAACACACTGATCTTTTGCCAATTGACAAGCTCTCGTTAAAACAATTAATTCTGCAACTTGTGCTGACTTGTATGGCAAAGAGTATGCCTCAATTACACAATCAGGTAATTCAACAATGGCATACCCACACAAGTATACATTATCATTTGGCTTGAAAAAGGATCCATCAATATACCAATTCTTCCCCTCCTCCAGGACAGATGTAGAAACATCTGGCCTGCAGGCAGTCGAAATCTGGATTCTATCCAGGCAATCGTGGTCATCACTCCCAAATTCACCTTGTGTCAGCAACCTGTGCAAATGTACAGTAGGGCCATGAATTACAGAAGTTGGTTTTAAAATCAAATTAGCAGTAGCTAATAATATAGCCTCATAGCCAGAGCGGCGTTGAGCAGTCATATGTTGAGTAGAAATATTACTCATAATGACTCCTACCTGATGAGAGGTGTGCACTATCAATTTATGTGATAACACAATTCTTTCAGCATCCTGCACCATGATCGCCGTGGCAGCCACTGCACGCAAACAAGCAGGAAGTCCCCTGGCTACTGAATCAAGAGTTTTAGACAAATAAGCTATGGGACGAAAAGTACCCCATGCTCCTGGGCCAGGATTGCTGCGGCTGTCCCCCCACTTTCATGCACGTACATTTGCACAGGTTGCTGACACAAGGTGAATTTGGGAGTGACGACCACGATTGCCTGGATAGAATCCAGATTTCGACTGCCTGCAGGCCAGATGTTTCTACATCTGTCCTGGAGGAGGGGAAGAATTGGTATATTGATGGATCCTGTTTCAAGCCAAATGATAATGTATACTTGTGCTGACTTGTATGGCAAAGAGTATGCCTCAATTACACAATCAGGTAATTCAACAATGGCATACCCACACAAGTATACATTATCATTTGGCTTGAAACAGGATCCATCAATATACCAATTCTTCCCCTCCTCCAGGACAGATGTAGAAACATCTGGCCTGCAGGCAGTCGAAATCTGGATTCTATCCAGGCAATCGTGGTCGTCACTCCCAAATTCACCTTGTGTCAGCAACCTGTGCAAATGTACGTGCATGAAAGTAATATTTCTACTCATAATGACTCCTACCTGATGAGAGGTTAGCACTATCAATTTATGTGATAACACAATTCTTTCAGCATCCTGCACCATGATCGCCGTGGCAGCCACTGCACGCAAACAAGCAGGAAGTCCCCTGGCTACTGAATCAAGAGTTTTAGACAAATAAGCTATGGGACGAAAAGTCCCCCCATGCTCCTGGGCCAGGATTGCTGCGGCTGTTCCCCCACTTTCATGCACATACAGGTGAAAGTCTTGAGTGTAACTTGGGAGGCCAAGTGCAGGAGGTTTCATAAGGGAGGATTTCAAGTGTCTGAATGCTTGGTCCATCTCAGCTGTCCATGTAATGTCCTCTGTGTCCCCCAGAGTAGCAGTTCGTAGGATTTTGTCATACATGGAACAGTTGGGCACCCATGATCGCCAATAGTTAACCAGTCCCAGGAAGCTTTGCATCTGCTTCCGTGTCGATGGGTGCTTGAAGGTAGCAATAGCTTTCACTCTGTCAGCAGACAATTGCACTTTGCCCTGTGACAGTTCATGTCCAAGGTATTCGACCCTCCTCTGTACCCACTGTACTTTCTCTCTTGATGCCTTGAAACCAGCCTCTGTCAAAATGTTGCAGACAATTTTAGAGGCAGCAGCACACATGTCCTCAGTTGCACCTGTAATGAGGATGTCATCTGCATATTGAAGCAGACAGGTGTTTGGAGAAAGTTTGGCATCTTTCAGTGTAGCGTGCACTACAGCAGAGAAAACAGCCGGAGAATCTTTGAACCCTTGTAGGAGTCTTGTCCACGTTAATTGTGAATTTTCCAAGGTAAAAGCAAACAATGGCTGAGTTTGGCGATCAACAGGAACGCTGAAGAAGGCACTGGAAATATCTAAAACAGTAAAAAATGAATGTTCAGAAGGAATAGAATTAATTATAGTTTGCACATCAGGTACAATAGGAGACAATGGTGTTACCAACTCATTAACTTTTCTCAAATCTTGAGTTAAATGCCAAGAACCATTTGCTTTCTTAATCGGATTAATTGGTGTATTATAAGGTGAATGAGTGCGCACCAGGATGCCTTGAGCCAGTAATTTATCAATAACAGGAAGAATACCCTCCACCTTTTCTTTTGAGAGGGGGTATTGTTTCTGATACACAGGCTTGTCTGTTATTAGCTTAGCAACATAGGGCTGGACATCAATGAATCCTGCGTCATCCTTATGGGCCGCCCACAACTTGGGGTTGACGCCCTCAATTTCCTGTTTGAGCTCAGTTGCAGAATCGTCCTCAAGGAGAGCATTTCCTGTATCAACAGTGAGAGAGAAGGCTGCAGGAAACATAAGTTGTAGAGTGTCAGCATTAAAATTAAATTGAATACCTAATTTATGCATAAGGTCCCTACCGATAAGCGAAAATGGCGAATTCGGGATAATTGCAAAAGCATGCATTTTAAATAATGATGGGATATCATTAGAAGTAACCGGAAATGTTGGTGTCATTTCACATTTCACAGGTACACCGTTGATTCCCACAGAGTTTACATGTTTTCCTGTAATCGAGCCCTCATAAACAAGAGAGGATAACGATGAGATCGTCGCCCCAGTATCTAAGAGAAAAACATAGGGTTTATGGTCAACATTTAATTCAATAAATGGCAAAACAGTTGACACATTCGGATAACTCAAACAAATCAGTGAAAAATTATCAGAAGAGGGCTCAGTCGAACTGAGTCATTGTGACCAGGAAATGGGATACACTGGATTTTGTCTGTCAGTCTTTGCAGAAGGGAGCGCAAGTGGGGGCTTAGAGCCACCAGAGCTCCTCTTTCTCTGCTTTTCTGACCTCTGCCTCAAATCCCAAGCCTTTTTCCTAGTGTTACGTTCCAGATGTCCTGGCTTGCCACAATAAAAACAGCGTCTCACATTTCCAAATTGTTGCGGGCGAGGATTCACAGCAGCATTCACTGCAGGAGTTTTGCCCCTGGAGATATCAAAGGCTCCAGCAGAGGAAAGCTCACGCAAGCATCGTCCCAATTCATCCCAGAAATAGTTGTAATATTCGGAGTAGTTATACGAATTAACTGTGCAGTGTCTTTGTTCATATTATTTAAGAACGTATTTAAGAACAATGGACAATTTTGATCAATAGGAATCGCAGACTCCTCAACCCATGCATGTTTAAATCTATTAAAGAATGCAACAGGGCTTTCGCCAGTTCTCTGTTTGGTATTGGCTGCATGCGAGATGTCTTGTTTAGCAGAAGACACTTTTAACATAAAAGCAGTCAATCGCTTGAAGAAAACTTTAAGTTTACCTGAACTAGCCCACACCCAATCATATTCCTCTTCCTCATCGTCAGAATCAGCAAGTAGAAGCACTCGTGAAGGTTCAGACGAATCAAGGGGCTTCGAATCTCCAGCTTTCTGAGATACAACACGACGAACAGGCGGTGCATCATAGATGGGGTTTAAATAATCAACTTCTTCAATCATTTCCTCCTCTGTGATTTCCGCAGGCAAATTTTTTTAGTCAAAATAAAATGATAATCTCGCCCCGTCAGTTGACTGTAGGCAGTTAACCGTTGCAGCACTGCCACAAATTGATGTGGTCACCTAGCCGGATCAGGTAAATCTTTGCATATGGCAACTGCCTCCGTAACACTCAGAGGAGTAATTTTGTAACCATCTGGAAGATGTACAAACGGAAAAACTTCAGTTGTGGACGGCAACTGCGGATACAATCGATTGGTCAAGGGCTTTGGAATTTCAGCAGAAACAACACATTCATATGGGGGAAGGGACGCATCAGATTTCATTTGAGACTGAGAGAGAGAGCTGTCTTGCTTTTTTAACTCTGGTCCCTTATCCCAATAAGTTTTCATCTTCATCCAAGCTTTATACGCATCTTTCATATAATCAATTGGCCATCCTGGGTCACCCCAAGAACCAAATATCATATCTTTTGCAGCACGCATATCTTCATCTTTAAAAGAACCATCGCGGGGAAACGGATCTAATTGTATTTTCCCTTCTGACCATCCCGCGAGATTAGAGAGATAGGGTTCCGTGAAAAATGCTTTATTATTGTGATTCATGAAATCCCTGGGGGTTTCCCCCATTAACGGCCTACTAATTGTTTCACCCATTTGAAACAGCCAACAAAGATCTCTCCTTTGCTTTAATAAAAGCCTTACAATTTCAGAAAATGATCAAACAAAATACAAATTAAAGTCCGCGGCTTTATATTAACATTTTAGTATTTTTTGGCAAAAAGAAAAATTTTAAATTCAGTATTATTCATTCAACTGCCAACAAAGACCTGAGGATATCACCATGAAATAGACTTAGAGAGAGAGAGAAAATCTTCAACTCAAACTCATCTATTCCCTTCCCACGCATAAAATCCGTGAGGATAACACCAAAAAATGAAAGGGTGATCAATCCTCTTTCACTCTTCCCGCATTTATCAAAATACGAGGATATCCACTTTTAACAAATATGAAAAAGTGCGGCATGAAAATTCAAGGATCAATTTCTCAACAGACAGTAAGATGCACTTAAGCATTTTATTTCTTACCTGTCTGGAGAAATCCCGGAGAGCCCCCAAATTGTTAGGTTTTTGTTTCTAATTCGTGCCTCATCCCAGACCTCTTAATTGGCAATTGAATGAGCAATCACTCAGCGCTGAGGGAGAATAAAGTCTCCTTTTATTGATAAGAAAAGAGAGAATATATAGAAAGAGTACAAGGGGTGTAGTATAGGTTCAGCCAATGAGAGAGAGAATACATCATATAGCTCATGGTATAGAATGTGATACATATGGAAAAACAAGTCTAAATATGGTCATCTCCCGGTCAGCTATCCAGGAGTTCCTTGCTATCCCAAAGACCTTCTCCTATGCTTGTAATACAAAAAGCAGGGACCATTCCCTGTCTCCAACTTCTTCACTCCTAGTAGATCCTGGTTCCTTATTTGGAAATGGTTCCGGTACATAAAGAAAACCATATGTTAAAAACATAAGATACAGCTTTAACCGAGGACAAAGGAGTCTCTGTCCACTTTCCTTCAATGCTGAGACCAACATAAAATCTATCAGTCATCGAGGACAAATTTGCCAGAAATTTGTTCAGTAGGTCAAAATGGGTTCATATATGGCTAAAGTAACATCAGACTGAATCAATGAGTATGTATTGAAAGTTAATGATTGAGAACTGTTGGGCCCAAAATATGTTCATTAGGTCAAAGATGGACTACTTTCTGTCTGATGTAACATCAGATGGAATTAAAGAGTCAGTATAGAAAGTTCATGATCGAGGACTAATTCGCTAAAATATGTTCAGTAGGTCTAATATGGACTTCTGTATGGGTGAAGTAACATCAGAAATAGTCAATTGTAATGTATGAAACGTTCAAGATCGAGTACTCATGGACTACTTTCTGTCTGATGTAACATCAGGAGTCAATGAGTATGTATTAATAGTTAAAGATCGAGTACTAATTTGCCAGAAGTATGTCCATCATGTCAAATATAGACTACTTTCTGTCTGATGTAAGTAGGAGCAAAATATGTTCATTAGGTCAAAGATGGACTACTTTCTGTCTGATGTAACATCAGAAGGAGTCAAAGAGTCAGTATAGAAAGTTCATGATCGAGGACTAATTTGCCTGAAATATATTCAATAGGTCAAATATGGACTTCTGTATGGGTGAAGTAACATCAGAAATAGTCAATTGTAATGTATGAAACGTTCAAGATCGAGTACTCATTGGCCGGAAATATGTCCTTTAGGTCAAATATGGACCACTTTCTGTCTGATGTAACATCAGAAGGAGTCAATGAGTATGTATTAATAGTTCAAGATTGAGTACTAATTTGCCAGAAGTATGTCCATTATGTCAAATATGAACTACTTTCTGTCTGACGTAACATCAGAAGGAGTCAAAGAGTCAGTATAGAAAGTTCATGATCGAGGACTAATTTGAAGAAATATGTCCAGTAGGTCTAATATATACTTCTGTATGGGTGAAGTAACATCAGAAATAGTAAATTGTAATGTATGAAACGTTCAAGATCGAGTACTCACTGGCCAGAAATATGTCCTTTAAATCAAATATGGACTACTTTCTGTCTGATGTAACATCAGAAGGAGTCAATGAATATGTATTAATAGTTCAAGATCGAGTACTAATTTGCCAGAAGTATGTCCATTATGTCAAATATGGACTACTGTCTGTCCAAGGTAACATCACAAGGAGTCAAAGAGTCAGCATAGAAAGTTCATGATCGAGGACTAATTTGCTAGAAATATGTTCAGTAGGTCTAATATGGACTTCTGTATGTTTGATGTAACATCAGATAACGTCATTGGTCATATATAGAAAGCTCATGATCGAAGTGGGCTATTTTGCCAGAAATATATACATTACGTCAAATAGACCCTTGGGACAGGAAAAAATTTAATTAGGTCTAATATGGACTTCTGTATGTTTGAAATAAAATCAGGAGGAGTAAATGAGTATTTATTAGAAAGGTCAAGATCGAGTACTCTTGGGCCAGAAATATGTTCAGTCAGTCAAATATGGACTAATGTCTGGCATATCTAACACCAGATAGAGTCAATAAGCATGTGTATAAGAAGTTCATGATCGAGGACTAATTTGCCTGAAATATATTCAGTAGGTCAAATATGGACTTCTGTATGGGTGAAGTAACATCAGAAATAGTCAATTGTAATTTATGATACGTTCAAGATCGAGTACTCATTGGCCAGAAATATGTCCTTTAGGTCAAATATGGACTACTTTCTGTCTGATGTAACATCAGAAGGAGTCAATGAGTATGTATTAATAGTTCAAGATTGAGTATTAATTTGCCAGAAGTATGTCCTTTAGGTCAAATATGGACTACTTTCTGTCTGACGTAACATCAGAACGAATCAAAGAGTCAGTATAGAAAGTTCATGATCGAGGACTAATTTGAAGAAATATGTTCAGTAGGTCTAATGTGGACTTCTCTATGGGTGAAGTAACATCAGAAAGAGTCAATGATAATGTACAAAAAGTTCAAGATTGAGTGCTGTTTGGCCAGAAATAAGCCCTTTACATCAAATATGCATTTTCCTTGGCTGATGTATATTCAGGAGTAAATAAGTATGTATAAAAAGTCCATGATCTAGGACTAATTTGTAAGAAATGTGTCCATTAGGTCAATTATTCAATACTCTATGGCTGATGTATCATCAGAAGGAGTCAATGAGTTTATATAAAAAATTTCGTCATCGAGGACAAATTTGCCAGAAATTTGTTCAGTAGGTCAAAATGGGTTCATGTATGGCTAAAGTAACATCAGACTGAATCAATGAGTATGTATTGAAAGTTAAAGATTGAGAACTGTTGGGCCCAAAATATGTTCATTAGGTCAAAGATGGACTACTTTCTGTCTGATGTAACACCAGAAGGAATCAAAGAGATTGTATAGAAAGTACATGATCGAGGACTAATTTGAAGAAATATGTTCTAATATATCTAATATGGTCTAATATATACTTCTGTATGGGTGAAGTAACATCAGAAAGAGTCAATGATAAAGTACAAAAAGTTCAAAAGTTCTTCGGCCAGAAATATGCCCTTTACATCAAATATGCAATATTCCTTGGCTAATGTATAATCAGGAGTCAATAAGTATGTATAAAAATTAGTAGGACTAATTTGTGAGACATATGTCCAGTAGGTCAAATATTCAATACTCTATGACGGATGTATCATCAGAAGGTGACACTATGTTTTGAAAGTTCAAAATCGAGTATTATTTTGCCAGTAGTATGTCCATTGTGTCCAATATGCAATACTCTATATTGCTGACGTATTATAAGGAGTCAATGAGTTTGTATAAAACTTTCATGACCGAGGACTAATTTGCCAGAATGTCAATGCCTCCAATCCAATAACAAATGGATGCAGAGCAGATGGGGTCATGTATGTCTGAAGTAACATCAGAGTGAGGTAATGAGTATGTATAGAATGATCACAATCAAGTACTCTTGGGTCAGAAATATGTTCAGGAGTTACATCAGAAGGCATAAGTAAGGACATATAAAATTTCAAAATTGAGTATTCTTTGGCCAAAAATATGGCCATTAGGTCAAATATGCAATACTCTTCAACTGACGTATCACATATGGAGTCATTACTACATTACCGATTACTTTTGGGCCACATATATGTTTATCATCAGAAGGAGTCAATAAGTTTATACAAAAAGTTAATCATTGAGGACAAATTGGCCAGAAATTTGTTCAGGAGGTCAAAATGGGTTCACATCTGGCTGAAGTAACATCAGAGTGAATCAATGAGTATGTATCAAAAGTTCAAGATTGAGAACTCTTGGCACCGAAATATGTCCATTAGGTCAAATATGGACTACAGTATGGCTAATGTGACATCAGAAGGTGTAAGAATAAATAAAACGTCCATTAGAAAATGGAATATGTCCATTAGGTCAACTATGCAATACTTTACATCGATGATTGTATTGGAGTCATTTGACTCCAATACAATCATCAGTTTTTCAGGAGTCATTTGACAGGAGACAGGAGACATTTGTCATTTGTCAATGAAATAACGCATACCTTATATGTATTCTCTAGTGCTCTATATGTTGTGTTTTTTCTTCAAAGCACAAAGGAAAAAGAGTTATTGTATGCAACGCAGTGCAACAAGCACCTGTCTTGATATTTCTTTACTGCTACATGGATTAAGTTACTGCAATGCAATGCACATGTGTTAACTCCTCAATGCATAACGGATGAGTTATTTCATTCATCGCAACAGCACATATATTTTTTATGTTATCTTAGTGCATAAGGAATAAGTTAGTTCTTGTGTACAATGCATGGCAACAATGTTGCAATGCAACACCACATTATGTTATATTAATTTCTTTACAGTTTTTTACGATTGCTTACACACTAAAATTAAACTTTTCCCACAATTAGCAAAACCTTACACTCAAGGAGCAAAACACAAGGCTAGATTTGCACAACTATAAGCGCATTCTCAGCCTCACACTTTTTGCAAAAAACTACACACATTGTTTTGCACAACACTAAACACACTTCTCTACATTAGACACAGAAATCTAACATAATGTCACTTCTTTGCCATTTCAAGACACTGCTTTCCAAAATACCACCCCTATAAACCAATTGATCAAACACGGCCGTCAGGTGTGCAGACACTTAGGTGCTTAACTGTAAACTCAACAATCAGGTACAAGTACTATAAAAAGGCAAAAGGTGAGTTTATGTGTCTTCAACAAAATGAAAGGCAATGTTGCAGTAAGAGGGAGAGGGAGAAACATCATTTTGAATGTCCCAGGCCAACGTGGTGGTAACATCACAATATATGTTGCAATCACGCAGAATAGGGTCCTCCACCAGCATTGCAACTTAGGCCCTTACAACACGGCCACATATTCACATTTTAGACAGACTGCACAAAATCATCACAGCAGAATAACAAATGGATGCAGAGCAGATGAGATACATTGTCATATGGGACAATGTAAATGTCCACCTATCTGCTCTGGTCCAAAACTGGTTTCATTAGCATCCACCATTTTCACTCCCATACCTCACACCATACTGTCCCTTCCTTAAACCCATTGAGGAGGTTTTTTTTTTTTTTTTGGCATGGAAGGTGTACAATCTCCAGCTCTATGTCAGGATGTGCCTCATTCAAGCCATGGAGAAGGCCTGGCCGAACTGATGCAAGGTCTGTGCAAGGATGGATTCGCCATTCAAAAAGATTCTTCCCTCGCTGTCTTGCGAGAGAGGACATCGCCTGTTATGTGGATCAAGTGCTATGGCCAGATCCAGCAAGGCCAGAGATGATGCTTAAGTGTTTTTTCTATTGTTTTTTTTGTTTTTTTTTTCATTTAAAATCATGCTTTTGTTTTGTCTCCAAAAATGTTTTTGTTCATGTACTATATTGTATTTAGAATATGTTCTGATTTTCAGTGCAAAATGTAACCTTTGGAAAGGCATTGATGTATTGAATGGTTTTACAATGTGGTGAGAAATAAATATTTTTATCAGTGGGCAGTACTGGTCTTGTGTTTTTTTGTTTGTTCGTTTTTTTTTTTTTTCAATATATTCATGTGCATTACTCAGTATCTCTGAGTACAACAATATCTCTGAAAAAAGTAAAAACCAGACTATATCATTAGAAAAGTATAAGAGTTACAAGTGTTTAAGATTGAGCTCAGCAGTGTGTAAATGAATCAAACAGAATCAGAATGTATGAACCATGTGTGTTCAATACGGTGTCAAAGTTGGGTTTTGTTAAATGAATGTAAAGTTTTGAATGAAGTGTTTCATTTTGCAAAAGAACTGAGGTGTTCTGCTACTTGTGTGTGTGGATCTGTGAATTGTGTGTAGTGTTTTGACAAAATGAGCCTTGTTTTTAAAATTGTGCTTAAGCAATCGTAAAAAACTGTAATAATAAACTTACTGTACAATACGTAAAGTGACATTTTGTTAGAGTATTATGAATCTCCATGTCAACATTTTGGGCGTGTTCACAAATAAATGAGTTTCTTCAGTCTGCAACATTGGTCTTGTGTAGTGTTTGGTGAATTTACATTATATTTGTACTTTGTTGATGGTAGCCTACTCTAATCATAGGGAAGTAGAATTGCTAAAAGTGTTTTAGGTTTATCACAGCAGAGTGTAACTCTTGCAAACAGAGTATAGTAATGTGAAACGTGTGTGTTTAGTATGGTAACAAAGTGTGGTTTTTAAAGTTTTTGTTTGTATAGTTTTTACAAGAGTGTTTAATTATGCAAAGGATCTGTAGTGTTTTGCTAATTGGGTGTGTGGTTGTGCTAATTGTGTGTAGTGTTTTGAAAACACGGGCCCTGTTTTGAAAATCGTGCTTAAGCAATCCAAAAAAACTGTAAGTNTTTTGTTTTTTTTTTCATTTAAAATCATGCTTTTGTTTTGTCTCCAAAAATGTTTTTGTTCATGTACTATATTGTATTTAGAATATGTTCTGATTTTCAGTGCAAAATGTAACCTTTGGAAAGGCATTGATGTATTGAATGGTTTTACAATGTGGTGAGAAATAAATATTTTTAACAGTGGGCAGTACTGGTCTTGTGTTTTTTGTTTGTTCGTTTTTTTTTTTTTTCAATATATTCATGTGCATTACTCAGTATCNGTTTGTTTTTTTTTTTTTTTCAATATATTCATGTGCATTACTCAGTATCTCTGAGTACAACAATATCTCTGAAAAAAGTAAAAACCAGACTATATCATTAGAAAAGTATAAGAGTTACAAGTGTTTAAGATTGAGCTCAGCAGTGTGTAAATGAATCAAACAGAATCAGAATGTATGAACCATGTGTGTTCAATACGGTGTCAAAGTTGGGTTTTGTTAAATGAATGTAAAGTTTTGAATGAAGTGTTTCATTTTGCAAAAGAACTGAGGTGTTCTGCTACTTGTGTGTGTGGATCTGTGAATTGTGTGTAGTGTTTTGACAAAATTAGCCTTGTTTTTAAAATTGTGCTTAAGCAATCGCAAAAAACTGTAATGCACAGCACAATAATGTATGCAATGCATACAATTTTATTTATATTTATTGATATGTAACAGCATATGTGATTTGTTGTCTCTTTAATGCACAAAGGAAAGAGTTCGTTCTTTGTAATGCAGCGCAACAAGCACCTGTCATGTGTTATCTCTTCAACACACAACGGATGAGTTATTTCATTCATCGCAACACCATGTGCAATGTAATTTCTTCACTGCATGAGGAAAAAGTTTTTAGTTCTTGTATACAATATCAATTTCTTCTATGCCCAACATAATACGTTCACTATTGTTTGCAATGCAATGAAGCGGCAAGTTCTTATATTTATTGCAGTGCAACAGCATATGTGATTTGTAGTCTCTTCAATGCACTGAGGAAAGAGTTCGATCTTGTATTTATTGCAAAGCAAACAGCATATGGGATTTTTTGTCTCTTCAATGCACAAAGGAAACAGCACCTGTCATGCCTTATGTCTGTACTGCACAACTGATTACGTTACTGCAAAGCAATGCACACGTTACATGTTATCTCTTCAACGCACAACGGATGAGTTCGTTCATTCATCGCAACACCAAGGGTTATTTGTATTCTCTTCAATGCACTAGGAATAAGTTAGTTCTTGTATACAATGCAATGCAGCAGCACACACGTTATATTAATTTCTTCTATACACAGCATAATAAGTTAACTATTGTATGCGATGCAATGAAACGATTGATGCATTGCAATGCAACAGCATATGTGATTTGTTTTCTCTTCAGTGCACAAAGGAAAAAGTTCGATCATGTATGGCAATGCAGGCACCTGTCATGTTTTATCTCTGCACAGCGGATTAAGTTACTGCAATGCAATGCAATGCATATGTTATGTGTTATATCTTCAGTGCATAAGGAATAAGTTATTGCAGTACATTATATAAAATGCAAGGAAACAGTGCATAACTTACATGTTATTTCTTGTACGCATTGCAATGCATCAGCACATATGTTATATTAATTTTTCTATGCCAAACTATTTGTTAATTATGCAATGCAATGCTCCAGCACCTGTCATGTGTTATCGCTTCACTGCACAACTGATTAAGTTACTGCAATGCAATGGACATGTTATGTGCTATCTCTTCAATGCACTAGGAATAAGTTAGTTCTTGTATACAATTCAAGGACTCAGTGCATAACTTGATGTTGCAATGCACAACAACACGTTATATTAATTTCTTCTTTGCAACAACGTAATAAGTTAACTATTGTAAATGCAATGCAATAAAACGGTGAGTTCTTGTATTTATTGCAATTCAACAGCATATGTGATTTGTTGTCGCTTCAATGCTCTGAGGAAAGAGTTCGATCTTGTATTTATTGCAATACAACAGCATATGTTATTTGTGTTTTCTTCAATGCACAAAGGAATGTGTTCGATCTTGTATGCGTTGCAGTGCAAGCACCTGTCATGTATTATGTCTGCACTGCACAACTGATTAAGTTATTGCAATCCAATGCACGTTATGTGTTATCTCTTCAACGCACAACCGACGAGTTAGTTTATTTATCGCAACACCACGCGCTATTTGTAGTATCTTCAGTGCATAAGGAATAAGTCAGTTCTTGTAAGAAATAAATTACATGTTATTTCTTGTACGCATTGCAATGCATCAGCACATATGTTATATTAATTCTTCTATGCCCAACTTATTCCTAGTGCATTGAAGAGATAGCACATAACATGTCCATTGCATTGCAGTAACTTACAGTTTTTTTCAATTGCTAACATACTTTTGTCCATTCTGTAGTCACATTTTCAAAACTCTAAACACATTTAGCAGAACATCCGTCTGTTGTGACCATACCATTAACTCAATTCATGTCGTTTTCACACAGAATGCAGTCAATTAACACATTTCGTAAATGCTTAAATTTTCTTTTCATTTATATAAATTAATATGCTTATGCTTACCTCATACCAAAATCATGGATCTTTCTCATCTTATTTGCAAATGCTTAAACACAACAAGTCAGAAATGAAGACCCAATGATCCAATTTTTAAATATAGGATAAAACCTATACTTTTGCAACAACAGCAGCTCAAAAGTTTTGAAAAAAATATATAAAACAAATACTGAAACAATTGATAAGCATTTTTAATTAGCAGATCACTGAAATATTGAGAAATAGCAGATTCCAATCTCAGTTGGAGGAATAGTCAGAGGTTGAACTTCTTTCCATTACATGAACATACAGTAAAATAGGACTCTTTGAATCAGATTTGATCAGATTTTTCAGTGTGGATGAAGAACAACACAGAGAAGCAGAGAAAAAATAATATCTGGGTAAGGGAGAAGAATAGATGAAGGAGGAAAGGAGAAGTTGGATCAGGACCAGGGAGAAGAAGATGTAGAGGAGAGGAGGAAGAATGCTGGACTGTGCATCCCTGTTTTTTTCACGTACACCTATGAAAGCTTATTTCTGTCATGAATAGAAAATAAAAAAGGTAATTATGTAATTTTATCTCACAATTCTGACTTTTTAAACTCAATTCCTATAGTTTATATATCATAATTCTGAGGGAAAAAAGTCAGAATTGTGAGATGTAAACTCACAATTGCAAAATAAAAAAAATAAATAAATAAAAATAAATAAATAGAATTGTGAGATAAAAAGTCACAATTACCTTTTATACTTTTTTTATTCTGTGGTGGAAAAAAGCTTCAGCAGTAACCAAAGGCCATGTTGGATTTGTTGTTGATCAATGGCAGCAATTTCATGTTTTCATTCAGTAAAAGCTTAATGTAAATCTTTTACTACAACGATTCCACTACCACTGTTCCATATATGCAGAATATGTGGTCTGCGTAGGGCACTAGCTACCAAAGGGACACCATCCCACCCTCTATGGGCTCCATCAACACCACACACACAACACCAGAAAGAGATTTCAACAGAGGGACCAACAGAAGTCCTGCATAAGGAACACATCTGACCAGTAGCTGCCCTGAGCAATTCTGTTACTTTCTTCTTCTTTTTTTCTACCGCACATTCTATAAAATAATGACTCACTTCTGTTGCCAAGAATGAACACATTCAACACTCAACCAAAAATGTAGAATGGCTTGCATTCATTATACTATTACTGCAGTAAAAGGAAACTGATTTATAAAAACAATGAATTTTATATTTTTTCCAGTTAGAACTGAAACACGACAAGTAATGCAGTTTTCATAATGCCATCAACTGACAGTCGTTGCAGTATGATTGACTATTTGTTCATGTTGGATAGAAAACTAGTGCTATGTTTTGACAGAACGACTCGATTTTGAATCAGGTTTGCTGTGTTTTGATAGAGTTAGTATGTGTTGAAAAAGGATTTTAGCATTTTGAAATGTAGAGTTTGTGTTTATATAACAAAATATGGTTTTGGGCAGAAAATTAACTATTTGGCTAATTGTGTGATGTTTGTGTGTTGCTGTGTTAAGAGTTTAGAAAAAGTACTTTAAGTATTGCTAAATGCTTGTTAGCAATTGAAAAAAACTGTAATCAGTTGTGCAGTGAAGCGATAACACATGACAGGTGCTGGTGCATTGCATTGCATAATGCAAATGTTAACAAATAGTTAACTTTTTACGTTGGGCATAGAAAAATTAATATAACACATGTGCATTGCAACATTGCAATGCGTACAAGAAATAACATGTAAGTTATGCACTGTTTCCTTGCATTGTATATAATGTACTGCAATAACTTATTCCTTATGCACTGAAGATATAACACAACATATGCAGTGCATTGCAGTAACTTAATCCGTTGTGCCTCATAACATATGACAGGTGCTTGTTGCACCTGCATTGACATACATCATAGAACTTTTTCCTTTGTGGACTAAAGAGAAAACAAATCACATATGCTGTTGCATTGCAATGCATCAAGAAGTAACGTTACATAGCATTGCATAGTTAACTTATTATGCTTGTGCATAGAAGAAATAAATATAACAATGTGCTGTTGCATTGCAACATGTAGGTTATGCACTGAGTCCTTGCATTTTATACAAGAACTAACTTATTACTCGTGCATTGAAGAGAACACAAATAACCCGTGGCGTTGCGATGAATGAACTAACTCATCCGTTGTGCTTTAAAGAGATAACACATGACATAACATATGCTCTTGCACTGCAGCTGCATACAAGAACAAACTCTTTTGTGCATTGAAGAGACAAATCACATATGCTGTTCAATTGCAAAGAACTCGCCGCTTCATTGCATTGCATTGCATTTAGTTTTGTAAGCATGAATTGCTTTCTCGGAAGTATTTTTAATCATATACCATCATGGCAATCATATACCATCATGGCACCCATCATACAACTTATTACGTTGGGCATAGAAGAAATTTATATTGTATACAAGAACTAAAAACTTTTTCCTCATGCAATGAAGAAATAACATTGCACATGGTGTTGCGATGAATGAAATAACTCATCCGTTGTGTTACGAACTCTTTCCTTTGTGCATTGAAGAGACAACAAATCACATATGCTGTTACATTGCAATAAATATAAATAAAATTGTATGCATTGCATACATTATTGTGCTGTGCATAGAAGAAATTAATATAACATAATGTGGTGTTGCATTGCAACACTGTTGCCATGCATTGTACACAAGAACTAACTTATTCCTTATGCACTAAGATAACATATAATATATGTGCTGTTGCGATTAATGAAATAACTCATCCGTTATGCATTGAAGAGTTAACACATAACATGTGCATTGCATTGCAGTAACAATCCATGTAGTAGTAAAGAAATAACAAGACAGGTGCTCGTTGCACTGTGTTGCATACAATAACTCTTTTTCCTTTGTGCTTTGAAGAAAAAACACAACATATAGAACACTAGAGAATACATATAAGGTATGCGTTATTTCCATTGCATTTTATACAAGAACTGACTTTCATTCCTTACGCATTAAAGACATGACATATAACATATATGGTGTAGCAATTAATCAGTTAATTTATCGCACTCAATACATTATTGTCTCCTTCTCATGTTACTTCACCCTTAAATAAGTCCATTTTAGACCTACTGAACATATGTTTGACAAACTAATCCTCGATCATGAACTTTCTATACTGACTCATTGACTCTTTCCGATTTTCTTACAGAAAGTCCATATTAGACCTAATTAATTTTTTACTGTCCCAGGATTCTTCGATCATGAACTTTATATACACTGATGTTACTTTAGCCATAGAGTATTGTATATTTGATGTAATTTCTGTCAAAATAGCCCTCAATCATGAACATGCTCAATGACTTCATCTGATTTTGCAGAAGTCCATATTTGACCTACTGAACATAATTCTGACCCAAGAGTACTCGATCAAGAACTTTCTATACATGCTTATTGACTCACTCTGATGTTACTGCAGACATACATGGGCTTATATTTGACCTACTGAACATATTTCTGGCAAATTAGACCTTGATCATGAACAAATGACAAATGTCTCCTGTCTTCTGTCAAATGACTCCTGATAATACATCATCGATATAGAGTATTGCATAGTTGACCTAATGGACATATTCCATTTCCTAATGGACTTTTTATTTATTCTTACACCTTCTGATGACACATTAGCCATACTGTAGTCCATATTTGACCTAATGGACATATGTCGGTGCCAAGAGTTCTCAATCTTGAACTTTTAATACATACTCATTGATTCACTCTGATGTTACTTCAGCCATATGTGAACCCATTTTGACCTCCTGAACAAATTTCTGGCCAATTTGTCCTCAATGATTAACTTATTGACTCCTTCTGATGATACGTCATCCATAGAATATTGAATATTTGACCTAATGGCCATATTTTTGGCCAAAGAGTACTCAATCTTGAACTTTTAATATATACACAGTAAAATGCCCAGTGTTAAATTAACACCCAAAGTGTACATATGAGTCCATCTTGCCGGGTGTTAAAAAGTAACACTGAAGCAGTGTTAAAGTTAATGAGATAATTGATTGATGATTGAGTGATGATTGACAATTAGTGGTGACACCTGATGTTAATAAGCAGAATCATTGAAGAAACAACGAGAAATTGAGAGAGACACAATAACTACAACTGACTTCCAGCCATTAAACATTATTACACTTATTATTAACCAGTTTGATTTGATTTCTTTCATACATCAACAAAAGTTCTTATTGAGAATTAACAGATGTTTAGATGTTAATGTTTTAATGAAAGTTAGTTTGAAGTCACCATGATGGTGAAAAGCATTTCCTTTAGTTGGGCTCTTGACTCTATTTATTAACATTAATTTATCTCTGGTTGCTCCAACTTTGTTTTTGTAGAGCACATTTGTTATGGCCAGAGAAACTATGATCTGAGCTGTGTTTCCCAAAAGTGCAGTGAGCCAAAGTTGATCCATTTAGGTTTACAATGCTTTGGGAAGCACAGATTTCCGTTTCATTGTGAAATGGCCAGATTGTCTTTATAGTAAATCTCTGTTACCGCTTGAGATCCAGCAGAGCTTTTACAATCTGAAGTTTATTTTTTTTAAACACAGACAGACATGAAGAATCAGCATATGACCCTCAACAATGGTGACAATCAAACAAAGTGCTTCATGTTGCAGTGCATGATGGGAGCCACCAATCAAAACTCATCCATGGCACCCATCATGCATTGTTGCATGAATAAATTATGCAGCTGAATTGTCCTGTAATTTTCGTAGATTGTTCATGTTTGCTTTTATTTTTCTGTTGTTTTGTTGTGACAGTAGCTTGTTTTGTGATGTTCAGAGTTGATCTGTTTGTCAGTATTTTGTATTTATTTATCGTCACCGTTCTTGAGAATCATATGCTGATTCTTCATGTCTGTTTGTGTTTAAATGCTGAAGCTTCAATGCATGATGTATTCTTGAAAAAAAAAAAGTTCATACTTCTGTTGGATCTCAAGCTGTAAAATCACAGGACTACAATCATTAATACTAAAGCTACACATCAAGCACACAGTCAGAGATTTACACTCTAAACGACATCAGGCCATTGCATAATCATAAAATCATCAACAAATCATATTGTGACCAGGTCATATTTCACAAGGTCAAAAACACAAAGTTGAAACAGCCAGAGAACAATTTATAATAGAAGGTAAAGAGTCAAGAGCCCAACTAAAGCAAACGCTGACCTCTTTCATGGTGACTTGAAATGAAACATTCCATAAAACATTAATTAACACCTTTTTTCTCTCCTTCCCTCAATGATTCTGCTTATTAACATCAGGTGTCACCACTAATTGTCAATCATCAATCAATTATCTCATTAACTTTAACACTGCTTCAGTGTTACTTTTTAACACCCGGCAAGATGGACTCATATGTACACTTTGGGTGTTAATTTAACACTGGGAATTTTACTGTGTAGTACAACAAGCACCTGTCATGTGTTATCTCTTCACTGCACAACGGATTAAGTTACTGCAATGCAATGCACATGTTATGTGTTATCTCTTCAATGCACAACGGACGAGTTACAGTGCATCCAGAAAGTATTCACTGCGCTTCACTTTTTCCACATTTTGTTATGTTACAGCATTATTTTTCTCAAAATTCTACAAACAATACCCAAAAATGACAACGTGAAAGACGTTTGTTAGAGATCTTTGCAAATTTATTAAAAATAAAAAACGACATGTACATAACATAATTTGGCACCAATTACAGCCTCAAGCCTTTTTGAGTATGATGCTACAAGCTTGGCACACATATTTTTGGGCAGTTTCTCCCAGTTTCTCCCATTCTTCATTGCAGGACCTCTCCAGCTTCATCAGGTTGGATGGGGAGCGTCGTTGCACAGCCATTTTCAGATCTCTCCAGAGATGTTCAATCGGTTTCAAGCTGGGCCACTCAAGGACATTCACAGAGTTGTCCCATAGCCACTCCTTTTTTATCTTGGCTGTGTGCTTAGGGTCGTTGTCCTGTTGGAAGATGAACCTTCGCCCCAGTCTGAGGTCCAGAGTGCTCTGGAGCAGGGGGGGTAGCAATGGGGGGGGGGGAGTTTGGACGATTCTAAGGGCCCACGCACTTTGGGGCCCCCAGAGATCGGTTTTATTAGTAGTAACGTAGTACCGGCACTTCTCTATCAATAGCATACTAGGGCTGCACGATTTATCGTAATCGAATCGAAATCGCGATTTGGCTTAGTGCGATTATGACATTGCAAAAACTGCGATTTTTAATTATATAAATATGTACACTGCGTGTTAGTGAAGAGCTGCTCTGTGATCAGTAGTAAATGACGCTCCATCTGAGAGCACTGTATTAGAAATGCAACACACGTCAAATATACAAACTTTCCAAACACGAGAAGCCTTTATTAACTTCTTTTCTAACAAAAGACAACATTTAATGTGTTTTTACTCCAAACTCACTTGATAACGTCAGTTGAGTGTTTGAAATAGCATTTTGATTAGCATTGGATTATAAATATACTTTATTATTACGGAAATACCTGAGAAGGCTTGAAGAAAACATATAAACCATGTATAGTTGTAGTCGTCTGTTTATTTTATTCATGTTTAATCAATCAAAGCGTTTCTACCTTCTTTTTATTCAGTCACAGCAATAGCATGATGCCCATTGGGGATTTCCTGGAACAGCGTTTGTTTGCATATATTTGGAGTATCTGCTCAAGGGCGCCCTCCGGCGTCCAGTATGAAACAGACTTGATTAGTGCCAAGTAAAGCTCACTCAATCCTATTCAGGGTAAAAATAGGAAAAATAATTCCTCTCTCTAAAGAACTTTGAGGGAAACATATAATCAATATGTTTTTCTCCAGCGTACATAAGTGTACAGGGTTTTTCCCACAGTGATGCATAAGAGGCATGTAGTTCACATTAAATACATGGAATCCACTTTTGATTTTGCATACCTCCTGACAACAAAAAAATAAATAAAATTGAGATTTTTATTATAATATTTGATAATAAATCCTTAGACCTTTCTAATGATTTATAGACATACTGCTTGCATGTTAACAGGTAACCCCACATCATACTAATGCTAAATACTTTAATAATGAAAGTTATTACAACAGTAATATTTCTTATTTGGTTTAATATTTTTATTTAGCAATAATGATAATAATAATAATAAAAATAATTAGTCAAAATAATATATTAGCACAAAATTTTGGGCCAAATTGTGCAGCCCTACAAACAAGCAAAACAAGCCTGGAATTGTTTATATATTTTTTTCAATTGTTTTATAAAATCGAATTTAAATCGCAAATCGCAATTTTAACCAGAAAATCGCAATTAGATTTTTTCTCCTTACTTCTTTTCTTAAACACTGATTAAGCGATTATACGAGACATGATACAGATTTCGTTAAGTTGTACTGTATCTTTTATCATACCTTGAGATGTTCATTCATGTTTATTTCGCACTGTAACTGGTATTAAAGTGGAGGAGAGGATCAGTTCATTTGCACGTCAGGCTGCTGCAGTGGCGGCCAGAAATCTTCAAGTGGGTGGACCTTGGTGAAATAGGGTGGACCTCTATTTTTTGTCTAATATTATATAGATTTTTATTTTTTGCTGGTACAAAACGTCTTTTTGTACCTGCATCAGCAAATTATTCGCAGAAATTTTAAGCAAAAAGGTTTAAGTTTGCTTGTTGTTTATTTACTCATTTATTTAACAATTCACTTAATTTTATTATCACGGGAAATGACGTGGACGATATGTGAAGCAGTGTCCATCATTTTGCGAGCAACTGGTGATAAAGAAAAATACCACATCGCAATATTGAAAAATATTTCCATTTTAAAACCATGAACCCTAGTGAAAAAAAGTATACTTTATTGTATTTTAAATATATTCCCTTTTTCTATAGTACATTGCAAATATACTAACAAAAAATGTACTATCTTTAAATATATAAAAAGTATATTAGTATCAAGTTTTCACAATACAACTTTTAACACACTTTAAAATAATTGTACTTTAGTATATTTTCTAAAAATATATATATTTTTGAAAAATATACTTGAAGTGTAAGTTCAGTTTATTTTTTAAAAGTGTATTTATTTGCACTTTATAAAAATATATTTGAGGTATATTTTAACTGTGTGCTGAAAATGATCATTGTAACAATGCACTGAAAGTGTATTTAAAAAATACATTATTTAATATCCTGAAGTTGTGGTGTATCTAAAGTTAAATTTGAGTATATTTTTTAAGTTTACTTATTCATCCTTGGAATTCATTTTATTACTTGTGCTTAATTATTTCAGTATGACTAATGCATTACAAGCCCATTTAAAGGTGCTACAGAGTTTTGTTTTATACATTTTTGCAATATTACTTGAAACTGTCTTTACTAACTGATAAAAGACTATTTATTAGGTGCACTGAAAGGAATAATTATAAAAGGTTAGTTCACCCAAAAATGAAAATTATGTCATTAATGACTCACCCTCATGTCGTTCCAAACCTGTAAGACCTTTGTTCATCTTCGGAACACAGTTTAAGATATTTTAGATTTAGTCCGAGAGCTTTCTGTCCCTCCATTGAAAATGTATGTACGGTGCACTGTCCATGTCCAGAAAGGTAATAAAAACATCATCAAAGTAGTCCATGTGACATCAGAAGTTAGAAGTTTTTGAAGCATCTAAAATACATTTTGGTCCAAAAATAACAAAAAACTACGACTTTATTCAGCATTGTCTTCTCTTCCGGGTCTGTGTATATCCACAGTGACGCTGCTTCTTCTTCTTCTACGGTGGTTGGCATCCAGCTTATTGGTGCATTACCGCCCCCTTCTGCTCCGGACAGTGACACTGCTGACGTGTTATGTAGTGCGCCCGAGCTTCGTTTACAGTCTGAGGGAGTCGCACGCTGTATTCAAGCTATTCTACATTGTTTGTATTTTGGTATTGCTATATTTTTTTAAATGGTGCGTAGGTGTGCATGTCGCGGATGTATAAGTAATAAAGTATATTGTTATTGATTGCAAAGTGTGTATTTTTTTAGTATTTGGAATAAGCCAAAGGTACTGAGCATACAGTACTACTGTAAAATAATATATTCATTGTATATTGCTTGTGTGTTCGGAAGACACTCGTAATTATTTTGTAATGTACTTAAATCACAAATAAAGTGTACTTATAACACAAATTAAGTACACTTTAATATCACTTATCAAGCATGTAATTAGTCTGAAGTGTTGTATGCTTGACTATGTACGGAAAACAATATCGACATGCCATACTGATACAGTTCCCTGCTGCTAATCCTCATTTACTGTTCAAAAATAGTATTGGTTCAATGTGAATATGTGAAACGTGAATAAAAAGTTGAACATGCTGTCTGACCTTATATCTTTTGTATATTCTGTTAACAGAAGCTGTTCTTCACGTGTTTCTGCGGTCACTGCCTCTGTGTAAGCGGCCATCAGACACAATAATGAGAAGCTCATCAGCAATGGAATATAATGTGTAATTTGTATTTGTGTATAGAGGGTCACCATTGGTCCAATAATTTTTTTTCTTTAATGAAAAACATGGTAAGTTTTGCTGAATCTATGTTAAGTTTAAATAAAAACCATTGGATTTGTCAATAAAATATGTCTCTTCATTAGTGATATTGTTAAATTTTATTTATTTTAATGGCCTTGAAAACAAATGCATTCAACTTTGGGAAAATGTGTTAAACTGTATTTAAATAGTAGCACAACTGTATTGTGTGAGATTATGTAATTCAAAGTACAGTAGGCCTAGTCAACATTTGAAGTCCATCAAAAAAAGTTCAGCAAAGTTGTCATGAGAAGGTTTTAGGACAACTTTGAAAGATGATTTTTGATCCACTTTACATGTTGACTATATTAAACAAAGTATAAGTAATAAAGTATATTGTTATTGATTGCAAAGTGTGTATTTTTTTAGTATTTGGAATAAGCCAAAGGTACTGAGCATACAGTACTACTGTAAAATAATATGTTCATCGTATATTGCTTGTGTGTTCGGAAGACACTCGTAATTATTTTGTAATGTACTTAAATCACAAATAAAGTGTACTTATAACACAAATTAAGTACACTTTAATATCACTTATCAAGCATGTAATTAGTCCCTACACAGATATACTTAAAGTGTACTAAGTATACTTGAAGTTGTTCCAATTTAGCACACAAAAGTACACTAAATATACTTAAAGTTGTGTTTTAATACAACTTAATTACAACTAAAATATACTTGGTACAAAATTAGTTGTTTCAAAATAGCACACTTTAAGTTAACTAATCATTAACACACATGAAATATACTAATAATTAGTCTTGCTGCAAGTATACTTAGCATACTTTTTTTTCACTAGGGAAGGTGAGCCAGTGGATATCAGATAAACAATGTGCAAACTTTGAGTTATGCAGGTGAAGAAGTCTTAAACTCCAGTCAAGTAGGCCTATTCACTACAGAAACAAAGTAAAAACTGACTGAGCTTTTTGCATCCGAAGCTGCAATAACGGCGCATATTCTCTTAGAGACTAAGAGATTAATCTAATTTATTTTCTTAATATTTCTCGTGGCCCATAGTGAGAACATTTTGCGTGAATCGAGAAGTATTTCGTGTTAAACAAGTTGTTCTTTAAATGAGGAGTAAGCTATCTAACTAATATTTTATTGTCCTCGCAGCGCGTCGGTTATGCGGTGACTATGATATCGTGGGGCAAATGAATTGTAATATTAATTTAATAATAAAAGTAGCATGATAATAAGAAAAATAATTTAATAGCCCTGCATGCCCGTCCGCTATATGCCAATGTGAAGGAATAAACGGCATTCGGACACGGCATCAAATCGATTAACTGTTTTATCCAAATCCACATGGGCCGTTAAGTATTCAGTACTGTCTCATGATGTTTTCAGTCGGCGCAAGCAAGAAATGTTTAGCCTACTTGACTGTGGACTAGCTTTGACTCTCCGCGCAGCCAAATTTTTATGACCATGGACGCGTGTTTTCGAGCTCATGGGCAAAGGAGTATCTTTGAAAGGCTTGCACGCTCATGGACAAAGGAGTATCTTTGAATGGCTCGCACGCTCATGGACAAAGGAGTATGTAGATGCAAAGTCCTAGATTAACTTAATTTAGAATACAGTGGCAGGAAAAATGGGTTCTTTCTCATCACAGAAGTCAGTCCAAAGTCCGTAAACAAGTGCGAGTTTAATCAAAAATATACACAAATCCTGTTGGTTCTTGTATCTTAGAATATTACACTTTTTAAACCTTTGTCTTGTGTTTCCTTAAACGTTTCCTTTTACAAGTTTTATCCATAAATGACAGCAATGGTAAGAAAACTGTTTCTCCCAATTCCTTTCCTGCCTGAACCCGTTCCATCTCGCGTAACAACAAGTGGGCGTGGCAGTTAAAGAAACAGAACATAAATTATACATCCATAAATTATATATACAGAAAACATAAGAAATAATAATGATACAGGAAATATTAGAATTGCCTCTCAAAGAAAATCGCAATTATATTTTGTTATTACTTGTTATCAACACTGTAAACAAACAAAAACATACAAATTATTGACATATTAAATTGGCTCTTACAGAGTATCTTTGAAAGGCTCGCAAGCTTATGGACAAAGGAGTATCTTTGAATGGCTCGTGCGCTCATGGACAAAGGAGTATCTTTGAATGGACACAAAATCTTTGAAGGACACAAAACTGAACCAAAGCTCGATTTAATTTAATTGTCATCACTTCATTTTTAAATTGTGTACACACAGCTGACTATGTTACCATAGAATAAACTGTTACTGTAGAATAAATAGGCTAATAATGGTTCAAATTAAACAAACCGGCACACATAGGCTATTATAAGCGCGACTCATGGACGGTGACAGACGCTGCATAAAAACAGCTGCTGTCGCGACTCTGGAAAGCTGAGTTTACCGGCGAGAAATAAAAACACATGTATTTTTAATAATACATTTTTCAAATTATATATAGGCATTCACAACAAATATGACTATTTCCAGACCAAAGTAGTGTCTGGAAATAAAACGAAATATTCTGGCACCTTTGATTGGGTGGGCCAGTGCCGCCCTGGCCCTTCTGTAGCCTCTCCACTGGGCTGCTGCTTCTCTTGAACTGCTACAGCGATCTCTCACTACACATTAAAGAGCACCAAAACGGTATTTGTGTTTTTTTTATTCCGAAGTAAAATGAGCAAAATATGAAATTTGAGACTTTGAGAAATATGAGACTTTGTTTCTTGTCAAAAGCAACAAACCACAAATCATATTGTGATTTATTGGATGGTTACGTATCCTTTTTTAAGTGGGTATACGGAAATCCTTGACCTTTTCTAGTGTGGATATGGCGTATATCTGCGTATCACGAAGACTACACCACTGGGCTGGCGTCAACGTAGTGACATCATATAGCCTTAATTAAAAAAAGACACCTGACGAACAACTTGACGAATTTCTGGACCTTTATAAGAAAACAGCCAAGCAACCAAAATGACATACAAAATATAGATAAATTAAATGTGCACGTTTTTTTTTCTTCTTTTTTTTAAACACGATTCCCAATTATTTAGACTATATTCACGATTTCTAGTAGGCTATTGTTATCTAGGCTATCTAGCAGGCTTTACATTTTCATTTAAATGTGTTTAGCAATTCATTTAATTTTACATTTGAAACAGATTTGTAACAGGACAGCATTAATTAAAGTTTCTTAAGGGTCAAGATCAAGTTATCTGCATCTCCTGCGCTGCATCAAGCCACTCCCATAATATCTGTCACGGTTCAAATTAATGCACAGCACAGACTAACTGTAGGCCTACATCATGTGTGTAAGACTCCAATAAAATTATTAGGTAATTATTCCCTCATGAACAAATCTCTCAACGAGTAAAACTGGCCGTGTCTATATTATGTTAGACGGACTAGTCAACATTATAATATTGTTTGCAAATTTATTTTAAATCATTATTGTCCCTGGTTCACATTAGGGTACCCTTGTATGAAAGTAGCATTGGCTAGGACAGACTTTAAACATCACCTCTGCTTAAAAAGATGTAATCTAATCCTGTTTACATGAAATAAGCTTATTGACCTGTTGCTATGACAGCAAGTCCAGGATGAGCGTCGAAGAACCGAACGATCCAAAATCATGCCAAATCGTCATCGATCAAATACAGCTAACTGAGTAAGCGACGTACGAAGAACAGTGGAAGGGCGTGTAAAACATACTCAGATGTATTCTCATCATGGACAACAAAGTGTGTTGAGTCACATTTGTATTGTCTTTTCAACACCTTGCCATTATGTAAGTTGTTGCAAGGTCATGCAATGATAGTTAACATAACAGAGCAAGAATAGACCTCCAAAAATCAACATAAATGCCATTTGGAATGGGCTTCTCTGTTAATTTAATCAGAACAAGAACACGGTGTTGACAGTAAACAAAGACAACAATTTAAACAACCAAAATACATTGACACTTCATTGTACTATTCAACAAGGCCAATGTGCCATTCAGTAAGACTAGTAAGACTAGGCCAATGTGCCATTCAATCTCAGTTAAAACAATCATGATAATTATGTATTTTTCACAAAATAAAATTGTGTATTTACCAAACAACATCCTTAATACAGAATATTCACCATACTTTATTATCTAACACCATGTACAACACTTTACTGGAGAACACAGCATAAATACAGCTAAAGTAGCATATAAAGACAAATTATATTCAAAAGAAATAAAAATGGGTTATGTTAAAACCATATTATATTAATCAGTTCACAACTGATGAAGTAACACAAATGCATGCATGGTGAAATGTCTTGAGAAACAGAATCACATCCAGTTTCCTTATCATCAGAGCTCTCCAGGTTTTCTTCGTCTTGCTTGCTTATCCATGTCCCTAACATAATCATCTTCTTCCATGTCTCTAAACAATTTGAAATTGTTATCCAGCACCATACAAGACAAATGACAAACAAAAGATGTGGCCAATTCAAATCAAATCACTTTGTCACAATACCATGAACTTGAACATGAACTTGATAAAACATTTTGTGCAAACTCCGCAGCATGACAGTATGGATGGGATGAAAAGTATAGAATATACTGTATTAACAATATACACATTATACGTAAGGAACTCAATACAGGTAGAGAACACTATATGGTACAATATTACACTATACACAGAGCATGAAATGAAAACAATAATAAACAATAATCACAGTATACATATTTGTGTAACGAATTAGTGTAAATAGAATGTCAGGGTGCAGAATAATTGTGATTCACAGTCAGTGTAACTGATAAAGTGCACTGCATATGAGGTTGGTGGGGTGGGGTGTGCTGCTGTGTGTGGCATTACTGGTACGAGTTCAGTAATGCCACACAATCAGGTCTGATTGCCTGTGGAAAGAACTTGTCTCGCAGTCTGCTGGTGCAGGTTCTGCGATAACGTCTGCCTGATGGTAACAGTGAGAGCTGTCCATGGCTTGGGTGGCTGGAGTCTTTGATGATCCTCCAAGCTTTCCTTACACACCACCTGGTGTAGATGTCCTGGAGGGAGGGAAGCTCACCTCTAACAATGTTCTGTGCAGTTCGTATCACTCTCTGCAAAGCTTTGCAGTTGAGGGTGGTGCTGTTCCTATACCAGGCAGGGATCCAGCCAGACAGGATGTTTTCCACAGTCTTAGTTAGACTTAATTCCTCCTGCGCCGTAAGTGTAATGATTTGAGGGTTTTGGGGCTCACACAGAACTTCCTCAGCTAGACATCCTGACAGGATGTCTGATAGCCATAAGGAAGAAAAGACACTGATGAGCCTTCTTCAGCACAGCATCAGTGTGGATGGGCCATGTGTGGTCCCCGGTGATGTGAACACGGAGGGACTTAGTTCATAAGCACAACTGATGTAGTGTATTTTTTTCTCAACCAGGGGATGAAGTCCTAACATAAGAAAACATGTATTTAGGAGGTGGTAAATCAATAAACAACATATAATATTTTTTTATAATTGTTGTACTGGACTTACCATTGATTCCTGTTGGAGGTTATTGGAGGTATGGGCCAGAAGAATCCTTCCACAACTATCTCACAGGTGTGATGTTTACTTTTATGGGCCATAACATCTGAGCTGTTTGTGTAGAAGCCATTTTAGTTTCAGCACTAGCAGCTTCGAGCTCAAGTTCCCCGGTAACTCTAGCAGCCTCTTGAGTTCATCTGTATACATCAGATTCACAGTCTGACAAAAAGCCATCATGCAAACTCATTCTTTTTTGCTCTGTTGTAAGGTAGAACATGTAAGTGAGTGAGAGAGTAAAGGACTAAAATAAAGAAAAATAGGCAGAGAAAGGAAGAATTTTGTGTGTAAGTTTAACAGGATGAGAAGAAGGTTTTGTGAGTTTTGTACGAGTACACTTGTACAATATATGAATTTGCTGACTTGGTAAATTGTACGAATAATTACTGATGGGGCTGTGTGGTATGTAAAACAAAGTTTAAGAAACATCAAATGCTGTGCATAATGTAACTGCAGTTCAATCAAGGGATAAGACCAACACAGACATACTATTGGAAATGTTTGCATTTGCAGCTTGTTGTCTTCTCTGTAAACGTACAAGATGGCCAAATTCTTCCCTCTCCACAAACAAGACAGGTTTAACAAGACTTTGACAGCCCTTCCTTTGGTCTTCACTTTCAGCTGAAACAAAGAAATATATACACATTGAATGTGTTAAAAATGATCGACCAAAATATCTGAGGAAGGACTTTACGGAAAATCGTTAGTTACACATAAAATAACTGTGCTCAATACCTGTGAAGGGTTGAACCTTTGAAGGACTTGTTCAGTCTCCCTGGCAGCTTCTTCAAGATTAGCATTGGGAGCTTTGAGTTCAAGTTTCCTGTTAATACTAGCAGCTTTCAGACAGAATTGGTCAAAATTTGTTTCTGAGTTTTAAAAATATGCCAAGGTGAAGAAGAGAAAGAAAGAGAGCAAAAATATGTGTAAAAGAATTACGGATTACGGGTCAGAAAAATAGGCAAGGAAAAGCTAAGAGAGAGAGCAGAGCGAGAGAGAGAGAGACAGTAAGTGAGCTTTTGCGAGAGATGGCTCTTTTAAGAAAAGAGCTGTTGGATTGTGATTGTTGTGGGAGATGGAGATGTAGGAGTATGTTATCTGAAATAACTGCAAGACAGAAAAAAATATTGAATTACAATTACACTACAAAAGGTATTTAAGGCATGGCAAGTGTTGTGGTTACTGTGCATTAAAGGATTAGTTCACTTTCAAATGAAAATTAGCCCAAGCTTTACTCACCCTCAAGTAAATCCTATGTGTATATAACTTTCTTCTTTCTGATAAATACTCTCGGAGATATTTTATGTTCAAACTTTTTATTAAAGTAAGTATTATTACAACAAAAAAAACAGATTACAAATTTAATTTTTTTTTACATTTTAAGACCAAACCCAAACATAATACATAACCCAAAAAATAATTAAAAAAAATAAAAAATAAAATAAAATAACCAATAGAAAACAATCATAAAATAAATACAACTAATTATAGAAAATAATAGTCATAATAATATATAAACATGATCATATATTAACAAGGAGGTAGAATATTAAGAGACTTCAAGTAATCTATAAGGGGACGCCATTTCTCTCAGAGATATTTTAATAAATATCCTGACGCATTTGAGCTTTATAATGGCAGTGAACAGGACCCACAAGTATGAGCTGAAGAAAATTCTTCCATCAACATCCATCCATCATAAACGTGTACTCCACACGTTGAATACAGATCTGGCTTTTAACGTGATCGACGCGGGTTCGAATCCACCTTTAGCCAAGCTCGCTCTTCTCCATTTTCCCATCACATCATTTGCCACAGTGGCAGCAATACGTTTTTGATTTTTTTTTCTCTCATGGAAATGGACAGTAAAACACTGAGTTTAAGTTGGGATGCAAATGTACATTTGTTTACATTAACTACATCTGTATAAAAACCTAATTTTGAAATATTTAAATATATTGTGACAGTGCAACTGAGTTGGGACTGGACAGCCCTTGCTTCTGTTTTTTATTTGCTCACTAAAATTTACCATTTGTTCTTCCATAGTATCATACATTTGTAGATCATGGTAACAAAAAACAAAACAAAACAAACAAACAAACAAACAAACAAACACAAACTAGGTTCTCTATAAACCTATGACATGTGTTATGAAAAACAGTAGCCCAAACATTTAGTAGCCTATAAATATAAATGCAGAAAATACATTATGCAAAAAATGCCATAGCTTCTAAACAAAAACTTACTGTAATTATATTCCATTACTCCTCTAATACATTTTATACGTTTATTAATATATCAACATTCGATATGAATATATACCACATTTCTGCCTCAATTTCTGTTCCTTTTACTACAGTAAATCCATGAGTTGTGGAGTGAAATGAGTTAAATGTTTTTTTCTTGGAACAATGTTTCTCCTGTTTTTTTCGCGTCAATATGTTGAGAATGTCAGCGCTGTTTCATTTGGCTTTAAACTAGTTTAAATCACAGAGTCATATGTGGGTTTATAATAGAGAATGAGAATTCTGCACTGAGAATTCAAAACGCTTCTCACTGGATCGCGCAGATCTGTTTACTAATGGTCGTGTGATCGATATCAGCCTAAGCCCGCACTTAAACGCAGCTGCTTTGAGTGCGCTCGCCGATTGGGCCGAGCTGATAAGTGGTCCGCGTTGCGCAGTTCATACAAGCTTCGTGCCGCTTTTGTCGCACTGGAACGAAAAAAGGTCGCAAAATGATACCATTTAGTCGAAGTCTGGAGCCGCGATTTACAGTAGATCGCTAAAGGCAAGTTGTGGCTATTTATAGAATGTGCTTAGGGGGCTAAAAATGCTGCTATTGAAAATGCTGCTATTGTCACAGTGTGAATAGAATATATTGCTATTTTCACTTAGTGTAAATTGCATCTATTGCTATAAGTGCTATAAGTTCCTTTTGCCGTAATGGACTATCCAACAATTCTCACAATTGTAAAATCACCCCACACAAGCATATTTGGTATCATATCATATCGCACCATATAATATATCATATATATATTTGGTATATACAGTGGCCGAGAGAGCTCAACTCGCTGCAACTGAAGAAAACACATGCAAATAGAAAAAACGGCAACAAATAAAGAAAACATCTTCATCAGTTTGACACCACATGTGCTGCAAAAGTTCACAACACACCCAAATACAAAAACACGCTGCAAAAGTTCACAACACACCCAAATACAGAAACGCGCTGAAAAAGTTCACAACACACCCAGGACTTTTTAATAAATAATATATTTTTAAATAATTTACTTGATTTTATGTCTCAAATCCCAGTCAATTATTCACTGCAGAAAGTGAAACTAAAATTCAGCGATGAGAGCTCTACTTCAACATGTTCTTATAATTAAATTATAATGGTATTTAACCATAATTTGTTTTCTTAATATTTCTCTTGTGGCCCATACGTAGTGAAAAAAATAGAAAAGATGTAGGCTATTTCGTGTTAAACAAGTTTTTTTTTTTTTTTTTTTAAATGAGGAGTTAGCTAATTTAACATCTTATTGCAGCCAATGCAGCGCGTCGGTTATGTGGTGGCACTATAAATTATTGCGGGGCAAATGAAAACATTAATTCTAAAGTATAGCCTTATCATCATCATCATTTAGATCATCTTGAGATCGCTGGACCTTGGTAGGCTATGTGCTTTTTGCAACGCGTTTCTGTATTTGTATCATATAAATAGGTTGCCTTTTAATAAAACAAAAAACATGCCGT
>RJVU01023818.1:42373-60526 GCA_003731715.1 Anabarilius grahami
GTATACTTAATTTCTTTTCAACAGAAATAAAATACACCAGTTTTTAATTTCCTTTTAATATTATATTAAAATATCAGATAGTTTGCAATCTAACAGTGCTTACGAAGTACATCACTGGATTTATAGCAGAAAAGTTGTTTTGTTTTTCTCTCCACTCTGCCAGTGGCCTTCAGCAGTGGAGTAAAAATAATAATAATAATTAAATAAATTCAAAATACAAAAATGAAAATGAACCTTTGTGTTATCCTGCCCATTTTTATCTGACAAGCAGAACATGCAAAAAGGGCATTAACACAGATCTTTCTACAGAATACACGAAGCATCACCAGACACTTCAAATTGCAAAGGTGACATTAACAATGTTACCTTACGTTTCCCTAAAATCAAGACATAAAGTTTTGCATTTTCTAAGTATAATTTCCGTACATTGCATATCATGACTTGTCCCAAAAGCTGGCTGATTTAACTGTTAGTTTCTCTCTTCTAAAGTATAATCAAGTCTATACCAACAGTTAAAATGAATAGATCAAAAAATGCAAATGAAGGACTCCATAGAGTCAATGTGTACTAAACTGTACAAGCACAATTAACAGTATATATTCATAATAGATAGGGCAATTTTTGGCCTGGATGTTCTTGGACAAGGAAGGTCTGGGATTTCAATGTTTTGCCCATAAGGAAACACTTCGAGCAGGAGATTTTATTTTGAACAAATGCCTTTGCTTTCTCTCTCTCTCTCTCTCTCTCACACAGCTCACTGCCCTCGTAACACATGCACAAAAGCTTATGAAACAAAACAAAAACAAATAATATTTATAAAACATGGAAATGCTGATGTTTATTAGAATATCTCTTCAGGAAGAGAGCAATTGCAGTTCACTTCCAGCCCCGGGATCACTGAACTGGGCTTTAGAGGAGTCGCAACAACAGATGCAGCCATCCCTGCATGCATCTGCAACTATGACGAACCAACATCCCAAGACACTAACCTTCGGATGGGACAGTAAACAGGGTGTTTGATATGTTAGGAAGTGTGTTTGTGTTTGGCAGAACTCCTGTGTGATAAGTGCAACATTTCTATAATGTGATACCGAATCCTGGGCTCGCTCCAGATCACACTGCTTTCGCTGCAATTCTTCTCCATGCTGGAGCGAAGCTTAAGCCCCTTTTACACATGAAAATAACTGAAGACAACAAATGCAGGGGAGAGCGAGCACAGTCTCTCTGTGTCTCCTCACTGTACCATTGGCTTTGTACAGAAAAAAATACATTTGAGAAAAAGGAGTTATGGGTTAGACGTCAGTTGAGAAATAGAGTGTATTCTTCTTCAGCTCAGCGAAGGATATGGGTGGATGCTGCAGGTAGTACAACAATACCTGAACCTGTGAAAGAGGAGGAAGAGAGAGGATGTGACACAATGATTAAAATATATGACACAAACAACCTCAACCATGCAATTAGGTATTGTCCTAAATTGTCCTACAGCATTTGATTGTAACTAATTACATTGCAATCTAATGACTTGTTTGCACTAAAAAATATTATTTATTTGTTAAGAATTTTATATTATAATGTTATTGGCGTACTTGGTATTGAGTAACGGTCTGTATGTTAATGATGGGGATTTATTAACAACTTCACTGCAAGTTACATATTTTTCACCAGTAGGTGGCGGCAAGGGACTGGCTTTAAGAGTGAGTTAGAAGACCTGGGGCCCGTTTCAGAAAGGAAGTTAAGTGAAAACTCTGAGTATGTTAATCCTGAAATGAGGGAAACTCTGGGTTTTCCGTTTCAGAATGGGAGGTATGTCAAACCCGAGAAAGCAGGTTAAGTCAAGCCTGTTTCTGAAAGATAGGTAACTTATACTCAGAGTCAGTTACCATGGTTACTTACTCTGTGAACCTAACCTGGTCGGGATCAGGTTTTCTTCGGTAAACCCAGAGTTTCCTTCGGTCTCCTCCCCCTTTTTAAAGTGCAAGTGATGTTTAAATAGTTTACTCATTCATTAACACTGCAAAAATGCTTTTCGTACTGAGTATTTTTTGTCCTATTTCAAGTACAAATATCTAAAAATTCTTAAATCAAGATGGATTTTGCATATAAGAAAATGATATAAGATATTTAGTCTTGTTTCCTGGGGGGATCTAAATTAAGTGCATTTTACTTAAGTAAAATTATCAATATCTGCCAGTGTGGTAATAAAAATAATCTTAATGCAAACGGAAAACAAGATTATTCGGAGTGTCTATTACTAAGTGCAAATTTACAGTAGCTCCACCCACCAATGTCAGACTAGGTTCAAATTGACATTCTTGTGGCCGCAGTGGTGTAGGCTGTAGTGTGTTGGGTGCGGAGAATTAACGTGTGATGCGATTGACTGGATTCGAATCCGCCTTCTGCTGAGCACGCTATTCTCCCTTTTCCCATCACATATCACATCAGAAAGGCAATTATTTTCAATAAAAATGAAGAAAATTTTCTAAAAGTGGAAGTAAATTTCGAAACAAATGTTTAATAATGATAAAATCATTTACACTCTTATTATTGCATCCTGTTAAATTCTTTTTTTTTTCTTCTTTTTTTGCATATGGGATACCATGATAATGAATAACTTTGATATTATAACAGTGATAAGAATTAAACTTGCATTGACCCAGAAGTATGTGGACATCCTTTTGTCACGTGCTGTTGCCATGGTGAATCGTAATATCGGAGCACCATTGATCATGGCTTTTCATAGTCATGGTGCACTCGCTTAACTCAGACTCAACCAACTCAGAGTCAACCTACTCAGAGTCGACTGAACTAACTCAATTCAGCTGTTCTGAAACTGAAAACTCAGAGTTTCCCATCTCAGATTTCAAGTTTTAACTCAGAGTTGGTTGAACCTCCTTATTGAAACGGGCCCCAGGTTGTAAACAAGGAAATTTAGTCTTTCAATAATTCAATCCCTTTTCAAGTACCTTTTCATAAATATGGCTGTTTTCAAGGGTTTTCCAGGACTTAAATTTCAAAAAGCCAGTCAAGTACTTCAAGCACTTTAAGCACCTTCTACTCAAGCACTTTAATCACTTTCTACACTGAGAGTGTATGTTACTAACACTGAAATGTGTGCTTGAACTAATAATAACAGTAGTATTAATAATAATAATAAAATTATTATTATGACAGTGTATGAGTTCCACTTCCAAACTTTAAATAACAATAACAAAAGCAATAATAGTAGTAATAACAATAATATTAATTGTTATTATTAATATATTATGTTAAGACTAATATAAAGAAACACTACTGGTCCAAAAAAAAAGAAAAAGAAAATTAAGGGCAAAGTTAAAAATGGCTATTTTTATTTAGCTTTTAATGGTGCACAAATCACTGGTCAGGAAATTAGCAAGAATTGCACAAATGCTGTCGATGAAGAAATTTAGTCATTTTATTATTATTTCAGAGCTCACACACAGAGCTCTCTTTAGGTGTTTTTCATAGTCACTAATTAATTACAACTCTTGGGCAAAACTCCCATGTGTTTTCTTTAAAAAATATATCAACATAATGCCTTTAATTCAAAGGGTTGATGTACTACTAAAAATGCTTATTTAAATTTAGATTTTAGTTTGTGTAAAAAAAGAAGAAATGTGATTCGATTGTCTGTGTTGATTCTGGTTGCACTGTGCTTTCAGTGTGGACAGAAAAATTTCTTAACGATGGAAACTTCTCATGTCATGGCTGGTTATGATTTTTGGCTCAGGCAGATTGCTCAGTTTCAGATATGTCATGCACAAACCAAAGGGCAAAAACAATCAAAGTGTCTCTTCAGTTCCAGTGACACTGTAAATACGTTGGTTTAATTGACACATGGCCGCATTAATAAACGTGTGAGCTGAAGATGGCCTGGGGTCAGTGTGTTATTACAGTATGGAAATCAGGATGATGGATATACTACAACTGTAATAACGATACACTGAAAGCTATAAACAGAGTGCTGATGTGCATCTTCAAACTTTTAAACGCATCAAACCACAACCCATTATAGCAGGGGTCACAACCTTTTTGTCATGAAGTGCCACTTTTTTCTGAGCTTAATCACTGTGCCACAACTGTGTGAACCATGTATAAATACGCAAACATATTTTAAATATTCATAATGGCTAACATAAAAATAGTGTTTTGATTGGAGAGAGAGAGCGGCAGCATCACTGGAAAGATAACTGTCACTACTTTTAATGAAGATGTCACGAATGGTGTTGGGTTTTGTTTCATGTTTATATTTTAGTCATGTCTTATTGTTATGTTTTCATTGCTTTGTTTCCAGGTTTGCCATCTGCTCCCTGTTGTCATGTGTCATGTGTTTCCCATGTCCCCATGTGATCATGTCATGTGATTCCCTTGTTCTCATGTGTTAGGTTGTCATTGGTTCATTGGTTTAATCATTGCTTTCAGGTATGTCTTATCTCATGTCATGGGTGTCTGTGTATTTAAGCCCTCATGTTTGCCATTGTTCTTGGTCTAGTATTGTCCTTGTAACCACTGTTGGTGATTTTTTTTTTTTTTTTTTTTACATTTATTTTAGTGTTTTTTCTTTTTCACATAACTAACAGAACATTTTGTTGTTGTTTTGTTTATGCTAAGCCACGCCAAGCCATGCCACGTCTTTGTTTTGTACTTTGTTCACGTTGTTCAAGTTAATAAACTGCACATAGGTTCACAAAAGACTTGTTTGCAGAGGATCTAGTTACAAAAGACGACTGTGTGATGAGCTTCAGGATGTGATGCTGAACTTTCATTTGAAATTTCACTTGTTTCATTTGCGGCAGTTTGCATGTCGGCTTGCTGAAGAGATGCTCAGCTACTCCTCTCTGGCGATGTGTGCTGATGTAGTACCGTCATATCTGGGTACCGTGAGCAATTATAACACACTCTTGCATGTTTTGTTTTTACCATTTAAGGAGGAGTAAAATGTACATTTGTGGCTTTAACAACCAGATGCATTTTGTCCAGTTTCAGCTGGAATGTGGAAAAATGCCCACTCTTTCTGTCTTTTCACGATTGGATAGCTATCTGATCAGAGAAAACACATGAAGTGACCAGGTACGCATTAAACAGAGTTTCCACATGCATCACAGTCATTTTGATGAGCATGGAATGTTTAATAGGATTCAATATACTTGGTTTAATATCTCCGAAATTTATAGCATTGACTATGTACAGGACAGACCAAGCTGTAAGCTGTCAGTGAGTAACTTGTGTGTGCGTGATGTGCAGTGGTCGCGCTATGGTTTACCAGAGCTGCATGCTTTCATTTACTTGCGCAGTTTAATTCTCACACTTTAATAGTATTTTTTTTATAACTCCTAACTTAATAAAACAAGCTGTGTTACTATGAGAAATGATTACCTCAAAATGTAGATCTGTATGCAAGGTACTTTATCTGAATGAAATACATCTCTCTCGCTTTTGCTCATGTGTCAGCGAATACACCACGTATGCCATAAGTTGCCGACCCCAGCATTATAGTGATATTCAATCTATCCATACTGGGCAAGATTTCACAAGTCATTTCCAGACACTGTAAAACTCTTGACATGAGCAGGATTCACTGTGTAAGTCAGGACTGACCTGTGCCATGACATCATGTGACCAGATGTCAGAGGCCAGCGTGATGTGGGCCTTATTGCTCTCTGACTCTGAGGGTCTCAGCAGAGTGGGGCCAAACACTGTGGCCAAATTATGCAGAGACATCTTATTGACTGGTTCCTTCTCTGCCACCCTGAAATGAGAGGAATTTAAACATCAATACTGTCACATCTCATAAAACAATCATCAAGTTGAACATTTCACAGTTTATGATGACTCAACACATGCACAGTAGCTCAAGTGTGATGTATAGAGTTGGCCAGAAGGTGTCTACAGTGAGCAGTGTTGATAATGTGCAGTGACTGTGATGTGTTAATGAGCAGCAGTTAGAGTTGGCAATAACGCCTCCAGAGAGATTATTTGTGACAGTGTTTATAAACCCGAGGCCTTGCTTGCTAACATTTCAGAGAGATGTGTGTGAAAGGCAACAGCAGTTTCACACATACTAAAATAAAACATAACCCTGGGTATTTATGATGGTGACTGAACTGCTGTTCATATGAAGCTGCTGGCTTTAAAGGGGACCTATTATGCAAAATTCACTTTTGCATGGTGTTTGGACATAAATGTGTGTTGGCAGTGTGTGTACACAACCACCCTATAATGATAAAAAAATCCAACCACTCCTTTTTTTTTAATCCCCATAAATCATAAGCAGTGTCTCAGAACAAGCCGTTTACAGATCCCTGGCAGTGTGACATTACATTAGCCACAGGCCCCGCCCACGAATGTTGACAGACACTGCTGTTTTAACATAGAACCGCCCTGAGCGAGTTCACAGCGAGTTTACACAGTCCGCCACTGCTGCACTGACGAGAACGTCTCCCAAGCGTTTTGGGTGCTCTGTAGCTGGATGGATTAATCCACATAGCTCTCTCCATTTACTCCCTAAATCTGAGCCGCTGAAGACGAGGTGGATTCATTTAGTTTTCAAAGAAAATGCTCCCTCAACTCTACCGAAATTCGTTTATGTCTGCGCGAATCATTTCACACCGGACTGCTTTGTGAACGAATGCCAATACAAAGGGACAATACAAAACAGAGGTTGTTCTAAAAAGTTGTTACTTAAGGATAGATCAGTAACTGTCCGTGATCCAGCTTAGTCTCCAGAGTGATACTGGATACGGCAGTAATGAAGGTGAGAGCACTATATTACAGTTCATCGGAGTTGATTTACAGATATAAAGTTTACCAGTTTAATAAGCACCACCCGAAAAGGCATAAGGTCTTTATATATTTGTTTACTGTTAGTTGTAACGAGTGTTTCTGTGTACAGGGTATCTGCAGATATGAACAAGTTAAATTTAAGACTTAAGACCTTTTTAATACCACCTCACATGAAATTTAAGACCATTTATATATATATACTACACATGTATATTAAATAATTAATGTACATTAATACATATATTAAATGTATTAATAGAATTGTTATTATTAAAGTACCTGCAAAATGTTTGGAAACAATTATTGATTTTAAAATAAGTCCCATCTGCTCACCAGGGCTGCATTTATTTGATCAAAAATACAGTAAAAAGAGCAACATTGTGAAATATTCTTTCAAATAAAAAAAAGATTTCTATATTTTATAAAAAAATATTTTATAAAATGTCATTTATTCCTGTGATCATTTTCAGCATCATTACTCCCGTCTTCAGTGTCACATGATCCTTCAGAAATCATTACAATTTGATTTGATGCTCAAGAAACATTTCTGATTATTATCAATGTTGAAAACAGTTGTGCTGCTTCATATTTTTGTGGAAATGGTGATATTTGTTAGTTTTCTTTGAAAAATAGGTAGTTCAATGAACAGCATTTATTTGAAATTATATTACATGTATTTATCAAATATATTATTTGTTAAAGCATTTATTAAATAGAAATATTCTGTAACATTTTAAATGTCTTCACTCTTCACTCACTTTAAAGTATGACGAATTAAAGTATTAATTTTTCTATTTTTTAAATCTTACCACAAATGTTTAAATTGGATTTCCACAACAATTTTAAGCAGCAAAAACTGCATTTTAACCTTAATAATATAAATAGTGAATGTTTCTTGAGCAGCAAATCAGCATTTCTGAAGAATCACGTTCTCTTTGTAAACAACAACAGAATTATATACAATTCTAATGACTAATATTGCATTCCCAAATGCAAATTTAAACGTCACAAAAAAGTAGCATTTACAGTGAATCGAAAATGAAAACACCACTGCTACAGCAAACATGCAGCGCGTCAGACTATTATTTATAATTACATCACAGCCGTTGCAAATTATATATTAAATTCTCACCACCATTCATAAAAAAAGTTACCGAACGCGTTTCAGCGCTGATTCTACTCGCATTTGGCGCGTTTTAACTCTTTTAGGGACCGTTCATATGTCGCGTCTAAAAACGCATGGAAAACGCGTCGGCGCCGCTTTCTCTTTTCCAAAGCACTGCGGTGGCGTCTGCCGTTACTAAGCAACCATGAGCTGCGCTCTCCATGAGGAGCTTGTTTCAGCAAAGGATATATGGATTTCCAGCACCGAAAATCACTTGCGGTAGCTTTTCTAACGCAGATTTATTTAAAAATGTGTATCCGTGTACAGCTCTGATCAGATATTCCTACATCTTTGCTGAGCTTTGTCCTGCAGATGGCGCCGCGCGGCGCTGGACCATTCCGTCGATGACGTATTAGAAAACATAAAACATAACATACATAAAAAAAATTTGCGGTAATGCAACGAAAAATATTTAAGACCTATCCAATCTGAATTTAAGACATTTTAAGACTTTTTAAGGCCTTTTTTTAGGAAAAATATATTTAAGACCTTTTAAGACTTTTTAAGGACCCGCGGATACCCTGTGTGTACTTCGCTATATATGTTGATGATAATGCAAGGGAGAGAGAGAGAGTTTATGGATAATATTTTAATGCACACTTGCACTGTGTTTTAAGCTCTTACAGTGATTTTCTAGAGTGAAAACAGATGCTTCATATTTTGTGTGAAGTACAATAAACATTATAAAACTCATCTGTAAACTGGCTTGTACTAATATAGTGGATAAAAACAAGAAGACAATATAAGTTATAACCGTAATTAAACTAAATTTATACCTGTTCTATCTCCATGCAGCATATATTCGCAGTTTCTGACATTATAGTGCGTCTTGACCTGTCTTTTTTTGACCTGAAACGGCGCGTTTTTGCTCAACCCCAAAAAGAGGCAATTTTAACATGCTATAAAAAATTATCTGTGGGGTATTTTGAGCTAAAACTTCACATACACACTCTAGGGACATCAGAGACTTATTTTACATCTTGTAAAAGGGGGCATAATAGGTCCCCTTTAAAGAGTCACTGAAAACAACATTTAATCCTGACCTCCCTTAGGTTTGACCTCATGGAGTAAATTAATTGAATATTGCTGTGTTTAATGGACTGTGAAAAGGTTATAGATTTATGATTTAAAAACATAGGCACAAGCCAATTTAAAAGTTTGGGTCGGTAAGATTATTTAATGTTTTTGAAAGAAATTTCTTATACTCACCCAGACTGCATTTATTTGTTAAAAACAGTGAAAACAGTAATATTGTGAAATATTATTACAATTTAAAATAACAGTTTTTCTATTTTAATATATTTTGTCGTGGCAAAACTGTAATTTATTCAGTGTCACAAGATCCTTTAGAAATCATTCTAATATGCTTATTTGCTGCTCAAGAAACACTGTATGTGCACTCTTACCTCTTCAGGTGTTCCAGTAGGGTGAGGAATGTGATGAGATTCGGGTCTGGTAGTGACCGCAGCAGATGCATCATGCAGTTTTCTTTTGCTGCAGGATCTGATAGAGCTGTAATAAAGAGGAGTGTGATGATGTTATCACACCTCAATCATAGGCATTTGAAATTACCCTATTTGCTACATATCACACTGTAATTATGTTTTAATAATCTTAAGATGTTGAAACAATAAATGTAAAAGAGATCAAAGATGAAAATACCAATGCCCTCCATAAAGGCCGGGTACAGCCGGTCTGTGAGAAGAGGTTCTGGCAGCTCCCTGAAATACAATTTCAGTGTCCCTGCTATAGCATTAATGTCCATATCACTTAACATCATCAGGATATCTTTGGTATCTGAGAGAGAGAGAGAGAGAGAGAGAGAGAGACAGAAAAAAAGAGTAAATGATTTGCCACCATAACAAATGCTGCAGGAAACAGTCATGCAGGCTTGAGTAATAAGCTCCTGGCATGACATTTGACATAATACTAAGTAACACATGTATGTTAGCTGAAGGTACGGCTCTGGATACGCCCTACAGACTCTGTGTGTGTATTTATTGAGCCAGCTGACAGCTGGAGGGGGTCAGACCTCTGGATGGCCTTTCCCACAACACTGTTGCTGTTTTTAGACTCAATACACAGACCTCACATAACCAAAGAGAGAGAAAACAGTGAATAGAGACTGATGGGAAATCATGAAAAGCAAAATATACAATGTATTAGAAATACACAAATAGAGAAAAATCAGGGAAGGGATCTGTTTTTTTGCACCAGATTAAAGCCACCGTGTGTGCAATGCTGATGCAAACTCTTTTGCTAAATAAATGCACTATATTAGCCTTATATATTTATTAAAGATGTGATGTCTTGATTATTTAATGAACAGGTTATGACAGCCACTGTCTATATGATTATATTTCAACAAAGAATTAGAGTAAAAACTGCCTTATATGCAATTTACATTTTTGCATACAATGTTTTGTTTGAGTGTTGATTAGTAACTGAATTTAATAGTTTGGGCTTTGTTTTTAATTGTAACATTTAATATTATAGCAAATAAGGGCTCTCTATATAGTTTAATAACATTAGCAGAGATAGATTTTTTTTATCCTTAATAAACTTGTAATTATAATTGAATGTATCTAAAGACAGACACACAATTTTTTCAGTAAACCACTGTTTAACAATAAAAATAAAAAGCAATTTTATGTTTAGTTTTCTCCCCCTGCTGTACCAAACCCATACTGAACCGTGACTTCAAAATCGCGGTACATACTCAACCGTCAGTTTTGTGTACCGTTACCATTGAGTGTGTGAAGTGTAATTGGCTAAGAGTCTCTTACTGGCGTCAAACGCAGCTTTGAGAGCCTGGATGTCTGTGGCCACTCCAGAGATCCTGTAAATGCCAACTTCATCAATACCTCTCTTCTCCACCTCCTCAATGCACTGCCGCACAATGTAAGGCACCTTGGATCGTTCGCGCCTGAGGAACAACAACAGGCAAAACCAATGTACATGATGTAAACATACAGAGAGCAACTGTGCAGGCTTTTTATGAACGCAAAAATATTGCTGTTCAGTAAGGCTAAACTATCATAAAAAGGCATTTCCGTCTGTCATTTTATACTTTTATGTAGTTTTATATTTTGAACGTTAAAGATGCAATGAAACTGAAGTAAAAACAAATATTTTTGTCAAAATTGTGACATGCATCTGAGCATAACGAATTATCAAATAATAATAAAAAAAACAGGCTGGGGACTTGGTTCTATCCATTGGTTGTTGATTGTATTTTGAGATGCGGTCTCCACAAAAATGAAGGCAGATCTTGCAGGGGTGAAGTTTAAGTGCACTAATAATTGGAGAAGTCCTGCATACGTCACCAGAGAGAAGTCTGTCATTTTCACAGGAAGACATTTTTATTACAGTTTTTTTCAAATTGCACACACAGTTTTAGAAACTATTGCTCCATTTTTCTAAACTCTACACACAAAACCACAAAACACGCACACAACATGCAAAACGTGTCACATACTTTCAAAAGCAAACACATAATTCAAAACTATTTTAACTATTCTAAAAATTTTATTTTTGTGTAGTAAAACTTGGGCTGTATAATGACACTATATTTGTTAGAGATGCTTTACAGGAAATTCAAATTTCTTACTATTGTGAAGCTGCTGTGAAACAATCTATAGTGTATAAAGTGCTTTAGAAATAAAGTTGACTTTCTGACTTGGCTTGTATGCACATTCAGTGTGTGATTACTGAGATTACTGGTCATTACTATTTCTAAAACAACAAAACAACATCTAATGGTGGCCTAAGATTTTTGCACAGTACTGTGTGTGTGTGTGTGTATATATACAGTGCCCTCCACAATTATTGGCACCCTTAGTAAATATAAGCAAAGGCAGCTGTGAAAATAAATCTGCATTGTTCCCCCTTTTGATCTTTCATTAAAAAAATTCACAAAACTCTAACCTTTCATCAAAGTAAAACAATTTAAAGTGGGGGGGAAACTCACATTATGAAATAAATGTTTTTCTTCAATACATGTTGGCCACAATTATTGGCACCCCTAGAAATTCTTATGAGTAAAATATCTCTGAAGTATATTCCCATTCATATTTAAATTTTTTAGCACACCAGGGTGACTAGGAGAATGAAATTGTCCAGTCATGACTTCCTGTTCCACAGGAGTACAAATATGTGACCAGTCACGGAAAGTAGGGACACAAGTTGGTTCTGGGGCATTTTGAGTTATTCACAAATTCTGAAAGTGTAGTCTCCAAGCTTTCCAACGATGTGTAACACATGGAAATCTGATAATATTTGGAGAAGTTGTGGCCATTTGAAGGTAGTCACTCAAAAAAGCTCTAAAGGGAGAAAACCCCCTTGAAAGTTTCTGCAGTTCTCACCTGCTGGGAGTGACAATAGGGCTCATTTACATCTCATTTAGATATGCCATACCCCCTGTAAAGCTCCCCTCTGTAAAGCTGCATGGACCGCATACTATTAATAATAAAGGATAATTTGCATTGTAAATGTCAGTAATTTATCTTTTTTGACTTTTATAAAAATGATTTAGAGGCTGAAAATGATTTAGGGATAACATGTTGCAAGACACTCCTTTAAAATCTGGCCATCATTTTTAATGTTATTATTTTAATGTTTATGTAAAGAAAAAGTACATATTGAGGCTAATTTTATTTGTTATTTGCTGGTTTTATACATAAAACTTGTTGAATTGATTTCATTGTGTAGCATTAGGACTTTTTGAACAGGATTCTGTGATAACCGTGATCATTTTGGTCACTATAATCATGAAATGAAATTTTCTCACCTGAGAAGACAAAAGAATCACATAATAATGACCTGAAATGACTTGCATGAGGCCTTTCAGTCAGGTAGGCTGTGAAAAAACCCTCTGTGATGGTGTATATCAAACATACAGAAAAAACAGCAATACTGTGAAATATTATTACAATTTCATATAATGGTATTATATACTTTAAAATAGTTATAGCCTAATGTATTTCTGTGATGCAAAGTGTCTGAACAATTATGTTACCTCTATGGTATTTCATATAGGCTTTTAGCTTAAAAGCATGCACATTTGGAGAAATATTGATGGATTCTCATATGTTTATGTAAATTTTATATACAGAGGAGTAATATTTATTCAATATTTATTGTCATCACTATGAGTGCTGGATTCTGTGTTTTCAATTCATACTTGCAGCCGGAGGGCGCTCTGTGCACATTTAGTCCACAAATTCATCCGAAGAAGAACAGGAACCAGGAACTAACGGCATGTCTTCTAGAGGTCGCTAACCATGGCTTTAACATCCAGATAAACACTTTTCAAGACAATAAATACACGATTGAGAGACGATGTATGCATGTATTGACTGAATTTGTGTCTGAATAGCACTCGCTCCGTGGGCGTGGCCGCATTAGCGGATAATGAGCTGAATCACAGACTTCTGACATGGCTCTCTTTTCATACAGATTATATAAACACAGAATGTTTGTTTTCGATTTGACTTATACGATTTAAAACCTGACATTTCAACGTGTCTTTAGACATAAGTGTATTTTTTTTGTGATTAGTATTCACTAAGTTACAGTTCATTTTCTGAGAACTATCAGATTGGAGTTCGTTCAGAGGGAGACGAGAGATCACGCATCATGTTAGTTTTCTTTATTTTACAAAAAGCACACCTTTTTTTTTACTCTGAGTGTACACAAATAAAAGAAGACATTCTATAGTTTCAATGGATATATTACTTATGTCTCTATGACAAAAAATGACGGAGTATTTTAAGTCTGTTTTGCTGCAATGTGCACAATTAGTAGCCACGCTTCCCTTGGAGGGCGGGGACAATAACAAAAGAAACAAAAGCCGGCTCTCCAGTATGGAAATACACACAGACAATGACACGCCCCTACTGCGTGCTAGAATCTCAGAAAAACAAGCCGATTTCAACCTCAAAATGTACGCTTTTAAATATACCAAAACTGCTATCTCAAACATGGAGAGGCTTCTTCGTGATCTCAACTAACAGAATCTGCAAAAAAACGAAAATCACCAATTTGGAAAAAAAATGCTTCTTTCTCATTTTGCTCGATAGTTGTGCTGCCGACTTGTGTCCCTGGTTTCCGTGACGGGTCACATATGTGTAAACACAAAGGCCAAATTCCCTTAATCATTCATCACAATGAGAAAAACCAAAGAATATAGTTCTGATGTGCAGCAAAAGATTGTTGAGCTTCACAAAATAGAAAATGGCTATAAGAAAAAAGCTAATGCATTGAAAATCCCCATTTCCACCATCAGGGCAATAATTAAGAAGTTCCAATCAACTAAAGATGTTGCAAATCTGCCTGGAAGAGGACGTGTCTAAATTGTCCTAATGCGTGGAGAGGAAGAAAGTTTGAGTGTCCAAAGATTCTCCAAGGATCACAGCTGAAGAATTTCAGAGATTAGTTGAGTCTTGAGTTTCAGAAAGCCTAAAAAAAATTATCAAACAGAACCTACATCCCCACAAGTTGTGCCGGAGGGTTTCAAGAAAAATATTCTGCTCTCATCCAGAAACAATCTCCAGCATACTCAGTTGTCAGACAAGACTGGAACTTCAAACGGGACCGGCTTCTATGGTCAGATGAAACTAAAAAATTGTTTTTTGGCAGCAAACCCACCAGATGGGTTTGGTGCACCATCATGGAGCTGGGAATCGGAAGGATCTGGAGAGATTCTGCATGAAGGAATGGTCTCTGATCTCTTGTCAGGTGCTCTCCAAACTCATCAGGCATTATAGGTGAAGACTCAGAGCTGTTATCTTGGCAAAAGGAGGTTGCAAAAAGTTTTGAATAAAAGGGTGCCAAAAATTGTGACCAACGTGTTTTATTTCATAATGTGATTTTCCCCCCACTTTCAATTCTATTCCTTCAATGAAAGGTTGTAATTTTTTTTGAATTTTTGGAAAGAAAGATCAAAAGGATAAACAATGCAGATTTTTTTCACAGCCGCCTTTGCTCATAATTACTAAGGATGCCAATAATTGTGGAGGGCACTGTATATATATATATATATATACACATGCATACACACACACACATACATACACACACGAACACACACACTATATAGTGAAGTGAAGTGACATTTGGCCAAGTATGGTGACCCATACTCGGAATTTGTGCTCTGCATTTAACCCATCCAAGTGCACACACACAGCAGTGAACACACACACCGTGAACACACACCCGGAGCAGTGGGCAGCCATTGCTGCGGCGCCCGGGGATATATATATATACATATACATATATATATATATATATACACATATATACATACACACACACACACACACACACACACACATAGTACTGTGCAAAAGTCTTAGGCCACCATTAGATGTTGTTTTGTTGTTTTCGAAATAGTAATGACCAGTAATCTCAGTCTCATTATTAGAATATAACCAGAAAATACAGTATGCCGTATTAATATTAATATTTATTGTATAAATGTTTGAATATCTGCTGCCTACTTACATGGTCTTCTTTGTGGTAATTTAAAAGGCAGCAGCTATTTGCAATAGATGCTATATACACAAAGTAAAAATAGCATATTTTCTTAGCGATAGATGCTATTTGCTATTTACACTAAGTGTACTAGCTAAGTGAAAAAAGCAATATATTCCATTTACACTAACTGACAATAACAGCATTTTCTTTACACTAAGTGGAAATAGCAATAGTTTCTATTTACACCATGTAAAAGTATAAGTTCTTTTCAATATGAGTAAATAGTAATTAGATGCCATCTATACTTTATATTGGCAAAACTTTATACTTTGAGCTCGGCAAAAGGCGGATTCGAACCCGCGTCGATCACGTTAAAAGCCAGGTCTGCGAGCCTCACTCAGTACTGCTGCACCACCGAAGTCGAAGATGCGCAGTTTTTTTTTTTTTACTTGAGTGGCCCAACTAGACATTGGTGGGCAGAGCTAGTGTAAATAACATTTGCCAACAAAAGCAGCTATTTGTACAGAGTAAATAGACACTCCAAATTAAAAAATCGAGCATTTAAATCCTGTTTGCGCTAAATTCTGTTTGTATTTGACTGCTCTTAAAGTGGTGTTTGTATATGTGTTTAAAGTTTTTTCACCTGACTGATTGACAATGAACACTGCATTGAGCTTTCAAAAAGAAAAAAGAAAGTGTGGTCAATGAGTGAAATCCAGTTGAATTCTTCTTTTAGTGGGCCTTTTGTTTAAGTGGGAGAGTTCTGCACACTGAAAACTTTGCAAAATAGTGAGGATTCACTTGACAATATATATATATATAGTCATGTGAAAAAGTTAGGACATCCTATTGAATTCCATGGTTTTCTGTATCAGGGCATAATAAAAAAATATCATCTGGTCCTTGGCAGGTCTTAAAATTTGTAAAATAAAACCTCAGACGAACAACAACACATGACATATCACACAGTGTCATTATTTGTTTAGCAAAAATAAAGCCAAAATGGAAAAGCCATGGGTGACAAACTTAGGACACCCTTACTGTGTAAACATAGTAATTTAAGAGGGTAAGTAACAGTCAGGCACTGCTAATCAAACACCTTTGATTAATTGATCATCAGCAAGTGTTATCACCTCTATTAAAGCTGAAGTTCTGGCAGCTTGTGTGTCTGGAGCCTTCAGATGTGTGTTAACACAATGCCAAGGAAGAAGGATATTAGCAATGATCTTAGAGAAGCAATTGTTGCTGCCATCAATCTGGGAACAGTTACAAGGCCATTTCAAAACAATTTGAAGTCCATCATTTACAGTGAGGAAGATTATTCACAATTGGAAAACATTCAAAACAGACACCAATCTTACCATGAGTTGATGTGCCAGCAAATTCACTCCAAGATCAGAGCGTGTAATGCTCAGAGAAATTGCAGACAGCCCAAGAGCTACACCTCAGACTCTACAGGCCTCACACAACATGTTAAATGATAAAATTCAAGACTGTACAATTAGAAAAAGACGGGTCAAGTATGGCATGTTTGGAAGGGTTTCCAGGAGAAAGCCTCTTCTCTCTAAAAAAACATGGCAGCATGGCTTAGGTTTGCAAAGTTGCTTCTGAACAAACCACAAGACTTCTGACAGATTGTTCTTTGGACAGATTAAACCAAACTGGAGATGTTTGGCCAGAATGCACAGCATCAAGTTTGGTGAAAACCAAAAAAGCATATCAGCACAAACACCTCATACCAAAAGTCAAGCATGCGGGTATAGGGCTGATGATTTTAGGCTTGTTTTATAGCCATTAAAGTCACTGAGTCGACCATGAACTCCTCTGTATACCAAAGTATTCTAGAGTCAAATGTGAGACCATCTATCCGACAGCTAAAGCTTGGCCAAAACTGGGTCCAGTTGGACAATGATCTGAAGATCACCAGCAAATCTACAACAGAACGGCTGAAAAAGAAAAGAATCAAGGTGTTGCAATGGCCCAGTCAAGTCCAGATCTCAACCCGACTGAAAAGCTGTGGCGAGAGCTGTGCATAGACAAATGTCCACAAACCTCATTAAACTGGAGCAACATTGTAAAGAAGAATGGGCCGAAATTCCTCCAGAATGATGTGAGAGACTGATAAAGTCATACAGAAAATGATTACTTGAAGTTATTGCTGCTAAAAGTGGATCTACAGGCAATTGAATCATAGGGTGTCCTAACTTTGTCACCCACAGTTTTTCCATCTTGGCTTTATTTGTGATAAATAAATAATGACATGGTGTGATATGTCATGTGGTGTTGTTCATCTAAGGTTTTATTTTCCAAATTTTAAGACCTGCCAAGCATTAGATGATCTTTTATTATGTCCTGATACGGAAAACCATGGAATATATTGTGATAAAGTTCATTATTTTCCATAATGTAATGATAAAAATTAAACTTTCATATATTTTAGATTCATTGCACACCAACTGAAATATTTCAGGTCTTTTATTGTTTTAATACTGATGATTTTGGCATACAGCTCATGAAAACCCAAAATTCCTATCTCAAAAAATTAGCATATTTCATCCGACCAATAAAAGAAAACAAAAAAAATACAAAAATACAAAAAAAGTCAACCTTCAAATAATTATGTTCAGTTATGCACTCAATACTTGGTCGGGAATCCTTTTGCAGAAATGACTGCTTCAATGCGGCGTGGCATGGAGGCAATCAGCCTGTGG
>RJVU01023818.1:61278-93639 GCA_003731715.1 Anabarilius grahami
AGGAATTTTGGGTTTTCATGAGCTGTATGCCAAAATCATCAGTATTAAAACAATAAAAGACCTGAAATATTTCAGTTGGTGTGCAATGAATCTAAAATATATGAAAGTTAAATTTTTATCATTACATTATGGAAAATAATGAACCATCACAATATGCTAATTTTTTGAGAAGGACCTGTATATATATATAATGTATGTATATATACACACATATACACACACACACACAATTCAGATTTTGATCTCCATATCCATTTACATATATTATATATATCTTCCAAGGGGTTTTTTCCCTCCTAGGACTTTTTTCCCAGTGTTACCGCACTGGGTTTTTCTCCTAGGGGGTTTTTTCCACCCCTGGGAGTCAGCCGACATTGGCTTAATGTAGCACCATCTTGTATATGTTACATATTACCACGCTTGCTTGTACAGCTTATTTTTAACCACTTATCTTTTTTCTGTGCTTCTAATATGTAAAGCTGCTTTGAAACAATTACCAATTGTAAAAAGCGCTATATAAATAAATTTGACTTGACTTGACTTGACACACACACACACTATAAACAGAAATGCAAATGGGGTAAGAACACTGAGAAATCAAAGAAATCAGAATCAGAAATCAGAAAAAAACCACTGAGTTTTGATTTCTAAGTGAACAAATTATGTATGAGAGTTTTCACTCGATTGTTGGGTTTAGGTAATCGGGAAATGAGTGTGGTATTTATGGCAGTGTTTCCCAAATGAAACACTAGAGCTGTTTCACGAGTTCACATTTACATATAATTAAGTATAGTAAGAGTTATGCGTATTTGGCGTGCTGTCCGGGGGAGGGCTCGGAGCTCTGAAATTTTGGCCCGAACCCAGAGTACTCCCCCAGTTATGGTAGAAGTAGATAGACCTGAAGTGAGGAGATGGGGTGGGGGAGGGATGCTGATGAACTGTCAGACGAACAGAGGTAAGTCTGCTGTATTTATACCTCTTGTCATTGGTTGCACTGATTAACTGAATGCTCTCCACCTGAGCTAATTAGGTTAATTATCTGCACCTGTTCCTCCCAAACTTTGTTAATAAAACATCATTAGTTTTGAGTGATGTGTCTAATGTAAAGAACTGTGTTTGAAGTTTTGCAAAAAGTTTTACAATAGCAAACTGAGTGTAAAGCACGTAACGTGCCTGTAGTTTTGCATACTTGGTCTGAAGATTTGGTACATGAGTGAATGGTTTCACTGACTGGGCCTTAAGTACCACTTTTAGTGTCTGAGCAATTTGAAAAAACTGTAATCATTGTGAGGTAAAAAAGAGACAAATGCACAGACGAATCATTCACAATGAGATTAACAACATTCTTTTAGAAAATAGATGGATTTTCATTTCATGCCGACTTTAAGGCTTGATATTTCACTCACTTTGTTACCACACTAATTTTGACCCCAAACACGCCACTCTGTTTCTTTGATGGTGTCCGCTTCAAACTTAAGTCCCGACTTGTAAACTTCATGGAAAACTCCACTTTAATCTGAAAAGAAATGAGATAATCAGATAAATCACACATACGTCACAGGAAACTTTGTGTAAGGCAATAATGCAAAAGTATTATTATAAGTTTAATGAGAAATATATTAGTACCCCATTCATTTCTATGACGTCCATATGCCAGTTTTTGGACTGCACGGTCTGTGGGTCCAGCTGTAAAGGGACAAAGAGAAATGAGCGTGAGAACTGCTTCATCAATAAACACAAAAAAGTATGATGCAATTATTGCTGCTCAATGCATTGCAAACACAATGGCCTCACAGAATACTGTCATAGGTCAAAGGTTAGAGCTGAGGAGACCAGAGCAGATACCCAAAAAGCAAAATACTTTTATTATTTACTTACCCTCATGTCGTGTAAAACATGTATTGCTTTGTCTTAAAAACACACACACAAAAAAAAAACGTCCATATTCTTCCATGACTTCCATATTCTTTAAAACATTCATTTTTGTTCATCAGAAGAAAGAAATTCATACAGGTTTTGAACAACATAGGTAAGTAAATGATGAAAGTATTTACACCTTTTAGGTCAGTGAAATAAATCTGAAAAAATATTTGAACAATGAACACCAATAAATCGCCTCCTGAGGGAAACTGTCCTGAGGCTCAGAAAACAGCCTCAGTTTTTAGTCTTTCAGGACAAAAGTTGTTTATAAGGGTATGAGGGTATTTCAGGTTTACTTTTTTTGAGCAATATATCAGTAAACATTTGCACTGTATTTCAAATTTCAAACATATTTATTTGTATAGCAATTTTCACAATACACATTGTTTTCAAAGCAGCTTTACAGAAAATCATAATATCTTGATGCCTTGAAGTCACAGTAAGCAGTAGTCTGTTTCTATACCCATACTCATCGTGCAAACATTTTAAACCTACAACAGAGCCTTATTTAAAAAAAAATCTATATCATCTCTCTCTCTCTTTCTTAATTTTTTTTTTTTTTTGATAAAGATGACAAACTCATTTTGCTATTGTATTTAAAAATTCCAAGGCTGTCCCTCTCTCTCTCTCTCTCTCTATATATAAAAACCCTCGGAAACGGACAGCAGATTTTTCCCCTAGTTATTATATATCCAGACCATAAATGTGATAAAGTTAACTCTACTACACTGCAACATAAGAGTTCAGCATGGATGAATCAAACCTGAACACTGTATAAAGCTCTATAATGAACACTTCACTGTAACACAGCTCTGTAACACAGTCACTACCTCAAACTTGTAACAATGACAAAACAGTTATATTAAGAGATTAACCCATTTCTGTCATATATACCATAGAGTATTACGCATTATTCACAAGAATTCACACTACAATATTTAGGTGATTTACTGTCCTGCATGTGAACATATAAGGAGAACCACTCTAGGTAAAATCTGTAAAATCTGTGCTCTTTGCATTAACACACAACTCTTAGAAACTTAGTTACACACTTTCTCTCTCACACACACAGCTCTTCCACACAAGTTTCCCATGCCACAGACAAACCCAAAGGTTAAAGTCACAATAATAAACAACCTGACAGTCTTGACCATGTCTAAAACCAGTTCTCTACCACTGGTCACTGTTAGAAATCCTCTACATGTGCGGTGCTGGTCTACACTAAGACTGAATCTAAACCAATTCCTGTGTGTATGCATTTAATTAAACTTCACTAACAATCAACATGAAGTTAGCTGACACATGAGGGAACACAAATGCTGACAAAACTCCCATAAAATGAACATTGCTTTAGGTTGAATAGCTTTTTATAAGAATGTCTAGCAAGGTCTGTCAATCACATAAAACTGCATTAGCTTATATCACTAAAATCAATTCTCTCACTGCAAATTAGAGGGCAATCATCATTACTGATGCTGTTTCTACAAATATTAGGGCTATAATGAGATTCTTACCTGATATTTATGGAATGTTGGAGCCTTGTTATTATACCACTAAACCAATATGACATGTTTACACGAATCAAATTATCAGGGTAATAAATGGATATTTTGAAATCAACAGTGGTGACATAGGGAGGACATAACTAGATGAAATTCTCTCATACTTAAGAGACATACTGACCATGACACTCATTCATGATGGTCTGCATAGGTCCTCTCTGATATCATTTCCTGTTACTCATTTATTTATTTTACTTGGTACATTTCTGCACCACATCAGTTTGATTTGATGGACAAAAGTTTGACTTGACGGTTCAAAATGTTTTCTTTTTTTAAAAATTTTCAAAAAAAAAAAAAAAAAAATTTATGGGGTTTTTTTCACTTCATTTTTGACTTTATGCCCCAATAAAATTTTAAAATGTTTTTTTTTTAATTTAGAAAATTAAAAACATGTTCATCATAGAGGAGGTGTATTCAAAACTGTGTATTGAGAACTTCTTCTGTGTGAACGAAGCCTTACAGAACCCAAATACACATGCTACACCTGACCTTAATTGAGCCTTTCTCTAACCTTCTGGCATGTCCTATAGTGCTTTATCAAAAATGCATGGAATCAAATTTCCCATGATATGTCTAGAAAATACTTTAATACAGCTAAACGTCATACCCTCTCAAAGACTCACCTTGTAGTCACCGTATCTGCCCAAGTGCTTTCCTTCAAACTCTTACTAAAGGACCTGGGGGATCACCAAACAGACACCACTTTTCACTTTCCTCTGGGAAATTTTGGGAAGAAAGAGTCCAAACTGAACGTCTATGCTATGAGATTATTTCAATGGCGTACTCAATTGGTTCCCTATAAGCCAGCCTGGATGATCATGATGGAGGTGGGGTGAAGGTCAGAGTAGAAACTTTTGTTCTCATCACTCTCTGCATGGAACAACTATCCTCAGGATAATACACCAAGCCAGTAGTATCCTCAATGTCCTCATTTAATTGCACTGGGATTGTACATCAAAAACAAAGATGGGAGCTTCTCTGCTCTGAATTGGTTTGAATTAAGACAGACCTGTGCTGACCTGAACATGAGGTTTATGTTTCCTGATAAATGAGTTTCTGAGAAGCTCTGGTCCTTCACAAACTCAAACAACACCTCTAATATCAGCCACATGGAGATTTATCATATATGGGAGTGATTACAAAAATATATGGTAAAAAAAAGGGTAACATTATTTTACAGTGTAATAACACTGTAAAATAATAGTAACAATAGTTACTATTGTTACTATAACAATAGATACACGTTATACAAACTTATATAGTACTAATAGTAAAGTATGCATAATTACAAGCAACTATAAACCAAACCCTAAACCTAGTCAAATAGTAAGTACATGTTTTGAATATTACTTTTTTACTTCTGTAATTACACTGAAACAAGGACATAAAACAAAGTGTAACAAAAAAAAGTACTGTGGTAGTATCCAAAAAGTACTGTGGCAGGTAGAGTGATGGTATCAGATGAGAACACCATGGTATTTACGTTATTTAAAATGATGATGGTAATGCCAATTATGCAAACAACATATGTACATAACAACATGGCATTACCTTGGTATCATCAAGATAAATATAAAAACAACATAATACCATAGAACATGTCCAAAAAAACGATGTATTCCCACAGGACATGCCTAAAACATAATATTATCACAGTAAATATTCAGCAACCATAGTATCGAAATAAATGTAAAAACAACATTATAACAACATGGAGAATGTTAAAAACACCCAACAAATTGACCATGTCTAAAAACATGGTATAACCATGGTATAAGCTCAAAGACATGGTATTACAATGGTACATACTGAAAACACATGGTATAACATGGTATTACTACCATGGTAGATGCCCAAAAACCATGTCAACATGAAACATAAAAAAATTGGTACCACAACACAGCGAAATCATGTTACCATGATGGATTAAAAAAAACACATGATATAATCATGGTACATATAAATAACTAGTATAGAGCATATAGAGCACATCTTACACTGAACTTTGGAGATACAGATCTCAAATCTGTTCTCCTCTTTCCTGCAGTCTCGTCCTCTCTCATTCAGCGTGTCCCTCCCCCCTGCCCACCCCATCCCATCTCCCTCTGTTCTGCCAGTCTGCTGCTGTGCAGAGCAGGAACACAGTGTTCTCTGGCCAGCTTCTCTCTGCTCTCTCTATACTCAAAGACAAACTACACAGAGAATCCTTACAGAGAAAAAAGGGAGGAAGAACATGATATTAGTTAATTTGTTACAAATACAGCATGCGGGCACACGCAAGTGCTTGTTAAGATTACTATAAAGCCTCACTACTCCTCTGATTACGTGTGTGTAATATTATATACACACACACACACACACACTATGCATCAGTTTAGCAGCTGGTTTTATCCAAAGCAACTTACAAATGAGAACAATAGAAGCAATTAAACCACAAAAGTGCTGTGGCAAGTCCCAGTTAGTCTAGCACAGCACATGTAACAAGTTAAAAAATATATATATATAAAATATAAAAAATGGAATAGAAAGAGAACTGAAAGTGTTAGTATAGTATTATCGAGTGTTGACACAAGAGTATTATACACACACACACACACACACACACACACACACCGAACGATCAGGCATAAAATTATGACCACCTTCCTAATATTGTGTTGGTCCCCCTTTTGCTGCCAAAACAGCCCTGTCAAGGCATGGACTCCACTAGACCCCTGAAGATGTGCTGTTCTATCTGGCACCAAGATGTTAGCCGGAGATCCTTTAAGTCCTGTAAGCTGTGAGGTGGGGCCTCCATGGATCAGACTTGTTTGTTCAGCACATCCCACAGATGCTCGATTGGATTGAGATCTGGGGAATTTGGAGGCCAAGTCAACACCTCAAACTCATTGTTGTGCTCCTCAAACCATTCCTGAATCATTTTTGCTTTGTGGCAGGGTGAATTATCCTGGTGAAAGAGGCCACAGCCACCAGGGAATACCGTTTCCATGAAAGGGTGTACATGGTCTGCAACAATGCTTAGGTAGGTGGTAAAAGTAACATCCACATGGATGGCAGGTCCCAAGGTTTCCCAGCAGAACATTCCCCAAAGCATCACACTGCCTCCGCAAGCTTGCCTTCTTCCCATAGTGCATCCTGGTGCCTTGTGTTCCCCAGGTAAGTGACGCACACGCACCCGGCCATGCACATGATGTAAAAGAAAATGCGATTCATCAGACCAGGCCATCTTCTTCCATTGCTCTGTGGTCCAGTTCTGATGCTCACATGCCCACTGTTGGTGCTTTTGGCGGTGGACAGGGGTCAGTATGGGCACCCTGACTGGTCTGCGGCTATGCAGCCCAAATATGCAACAAACTGTGATGCACTGTGTATTCTGACACCTTTCTAACAGAACCAGCATTAACTTCTTAAGCAATTTGAGCTATATGAATCCAGACATTAAAGAACACATATTCGTACCGAATGTCATGAAAACCAATTTGTTCAACAAACTCTTAGTAAAATATCACACTGTTTCACAATGTCCTGACCATCCTATTCATCAATATTAGATGACATGCTCAAGTTACCCTACACACATCTCTCTGTAGCATGAGGCCAGTTGTTACAGCTCTAACTCTGGAAACATCTTGGCATTTGCAGGAGAATGTGTGTTTGTTCATGGTGTGGGAAAAAGCTGTAATTACTGTGGTATTCAGAGTTTAGTGTAGAGGTCATGCTGATGTTTGGGCTGGGCCTCTTCCAGTAAATGTAACTTAATCACACAGGAAATGCCAATAATCTGCTGACTCATAAACAACGGTCATCAATGACATCCTCACATCTTTCATCATCATCATACACATTTTATTGTACAACATTTAAAGCTCTTCCATATAAGGTAAACACAACACTTGACCATCCTTAAAAAATGTACTGTGGTAGTACCATGGTACAGCGACTGTATCAGATGGCAACACTATAGAACTATATACCATGGTATTGAATAGGGGTGTAACGATGCCCTCATGTCATGATTTGATACATATCATGATACTGTACAAATGAAACGATATTATTTGCGATACTCCAAGACATATGTTAAAAGGTTAACAAAAAATAAACTGTTGATTAAAATGCTAAAGTTGGTATTACATTGGGGGTGGAAATGAATAGGCTTGGACTTGGTGCTGGTAACCCAATGCACAGGACAATAGTGATACCATAATAAAAATATTAATGATTCTGACGCTGAAAATACAAAATTATTTTAGATGAGATCTAAACATATCCACAATATGCAGTAATTATAATTTTGGGTGAACTATACACAATACAAATTGTCACTATCCACAATACATATTGTAGCATTTTTGTATTGCGATATATTGTGACACAATATATTGTTACACCCCTAGTATTGAATGATTATTATATATTGTTCCTGTAAAAAAGGAGTTAAAAAGCTCCTTGTTACTTTTATTTCTTTGAAAGTAGTATGGTATTATTGGAACTACCTTGGAGCAGGCGCGCCGTTGACACAGGGGACGGGGGGGTCAGGACCCCCACAGTTTTGAAAAGACTGAAATCGACCCCTGCACTTTTGATAAGGGCTGCTTCAATCAGTCACACTATATAATCTTTTAGCTATATTTTCTTTCAAATGAGACCATTTTCACGTTTCTGTGAGCTTTCGTTCGTAAATAATCAACTGTTTTGTCGCGGATGTGAAGAACAGGAAATGCACTCTCAAACGGAGAAACACACAATCTCCAAACAATCGATCAAAGCGTGCTAACGTTTTAGGACAGGTCCATTCAGAAACCAAGAAATTTGACACTTTAAGGTAAGGAGGCTGATCTCTCAGGTTGACGCATGAGCTGACTTGACTGAAGTTTTCGTGAGGATTTATAGTTTATGGACTGTTTTGATTTCAGTAATTACATCTAGAAAGGTAAAAGCATTGATGGCATCTATAAAAGAGATCTCTGAAAGCGAAACGAAAGTGATTATTGCCTCGACCAGTGACGCAGTGGGGAGGACGCACGAGAGGAGAAGACCCTTAATTGGTATGTATATACTGTAATACTGCATTTACAATGCTTATACTTATTTTTGATAGAATGATTATTATTTTGAAATGTAAAACTACAGCAACCAATCTGATAAACTCTTATTTGACAAAAAATATCAAACTATGTTTAGAATATGGCAAGACTAATTGCACAGCAGTCTGCAAGTATGCAAATTTGAATAAAATTGTAATTTCAGTATATCTACATTTTGATATTGTGAAATGGGTATTATTACAGTGCAAAAACTGTGTGCATAAACAGTGATTTCTTTGTTTCAGTTGCTGTTGAAGTTGCAGTTGCTGGCACAGCTGGAATCACATCTCCAGGACAGAAGGCAGCTGGGTGATGCTGAAGTGATGCTCAACACAGGTGACAAAAAATGATGCACATATAATAAATTATACAAATCTGGATGATGTAGATTCTGTTCTAGATTGTAATAGAGTCTTATGTCTCCTGAAAGAATAAAACTGATCAAAATCATAAAATGCCTCTTTTTTGTTGTTTGTTCATACAGCACAGACAACATATAGCCTACTATAATAATTATCACTTTCAGCAGTGTTTTATGTAACTTTAAAGTGTTGACACCTAGATTTTGTATTTAGACCACTGTATATAGGTATGAGAAGCTTTTCAATTTGGGTAGGCCAAATCCAGGCAGAAATCCCCAAATTGTCCACAGTGCTTAGGAGTTTAATGATCAGACAAGTTTAATTTATGAAAGTGGTCCGCCAGTGAGCCTGAAGTGGTGGTCTGATATCCGGAAATCTGATCTTACTATCTGGGCTTTTGCTTACAGTTTGGCCCCCCCCCACTTTGAAAATGTCTCCTCCGCCCCTGCCTAGGAGTACCATTTAAGTACCATTGTTCATAAATATCTAAGTACCATGTATTACCATGGTACTGCCAGAGTAAGTTTTTATATGGGAAGATTCTTTAAAGAACACAATAGGATACTGTATGTCTTAAAACATGATATTGCTAATTGTAGAAGTCCAAAAAACATGCTAAAATGTTTTTTGTTTGTGACTACTAAAAATAGAATTAAGTAACTAAAGGAACTAAAACAACAACCCCAGGAGTTGAGAAACCCAACTATAATAAATACCCTGATAGTTATGGAGCATAAAATATATTTTTAACAGACGTTTATTACGGCAGTTACTATTAGATGCTAATGTCTCTGTTGCTAATAAATGCAAACCAGTTAAACTAAAAGAGGACAGCATCACAAATCAAGCTAAACATCTGCTAAGAGAGAACCATGAATAATATTAACAACTCCTCATGGACCCATTCTGTAAATTCACAAATTATAAGACAAAACATGAAAGTAGTACTGAATCAGAATAACATAAAAAAAAATCTAAAAAGCATTACCATGTATTTTGAATATGGTAAAATGGTCTTATGCCGACAAAGGTTTGTATAGTCAAAGCTAAAGTTTTCCTAGTAGTAACATATGGCTGTGAGAGCTGGATCATAAGGAAGGCTGAGTGCCGAAGAATTGATGCTTTAGAACTGTGGTGTTGGAGAAGACTCTTGAGAGTCCCTTGGACTGCAAGGAGATCAAATCTGTCAGTCCTAAAGGAAATCAACCCTGACTATTCATTGGAAGGACAGATACTGAAGCTAAAGCTCAAATACTTGGCCACCTAATGAGAAGAGGACTCATTAGAAAATACCTTGACGCTGGGATTGATTGAAGGCAAAAGGAGAAGGGGAAGGCAGATTGTTAGATAGTGTCACCAATGCAATGAACATGAATTGGGGCAGACTCAAGAAGATAGTGGAAGACAGGAAGGCCTGACATGCTGTACTTCACGGGGTCGCAAAGAGTCGGACATGACTTGGTGACTGAACAACAACAATGGTAATTTTGATGTACCATGCACAGAAATACCACTGCCATTATTACTATGGTAAGTACATGGTAACAACAATATAACGAGGAGAATAAAATAAAGTTTTACCAAATCATCCAGAGCCATGATATATATCAAAGTACCATGGTGTTCCCCATCCAAACAAAAGATCTCTCTTTTGAACTCTCTTCCCCGAGAGTTCAATCCAAAAATCTGTGCTTCCGTAATGAGCAATCATTCTCAGCTGGTTTTGCTTCAGGACTAAGATTTTACATTGGACATCAAGTGGCGACCCAACACAGTAGCAAAAATATTACAATCATACAAAAGTTCTTTTCAGTCAATCATCTACATAATTTGACTAGTGACAGATGAATTTGCACCAAAATACAGATGAGCATGTCACCTTTCATATCGACAACCAAATATTCAAGAGCAAGGTGATAAGCCTATATTATTGTCCTAACTCTACAAAATTATACTGTTATTTTCATTTTATTATTAGCATTTACCACTTTATCTATGCTGCCCCAAACAGACCTAAAATACTTGCAATCCTTTTTTGGGTCAAGACTAACCAATTGAGAACCTCCGCTGTATTGAGTATGGCTTTATCTGAAATAACTCCATACACCATCATGCACTATTCTCTACATTACTTCACTAATATAGTACATTTTAAGTAGTGAATAAAAACGAGTGAGTGAATTCTGACACAGAGTGAGTCAGAAGTGCTGCGGATGTCATCTTCTGGAGAGACAGAATTCATTCAGCGCAAAGCTCAGTGCATTGGTATTCTCTAGTGGCTAGCCGTTGAGTATACATCGGTTGTACACTCGATATTGTAGTGTATTATGGGATTGAATGAGTGCACACAATGTCCACTGTGGTTTGGACACCTCTACATATGGCTGTCCCTTCAAATAGTACACTAATATAAGGGTATAGGGGGTATATAAGGGTATATGATTTCAGACAGGCTGTTTCTGGTCTGAGGGGTTAAAGTGGCAGCGTGTTCTGATAAGGTTTACGTTTATCAAATAAGAGCACATCTGTGGAGGTCAGACATTATGAGCAGGTCATGAGACAACACTGGGATCAGGGCTGGATTGGGACTCATTTTCAGCCCTGGAGTTTCATGCCTTAGACCGGCCCACTTTAATTCACGACTGACTATATTAAAATAATGTAATTAAAACCTCAGTATATAAGTCTGCAATAGTGCACTGTTCTCTACAGCCTTGTAATTAATTTGTATTTTTCAAAAATATCTTCAAATACCCATGATAGTACATATGATAGTACAAAAAATGCTAAAATTTGATATAGAGTAATTTTTATTGTTATAATAATGATTTTATAATGTGAACCATTGATTAATTCTCTAGCCATCTAGTGGCTGTAGTAAAAAATTCATGTTATTTTAATTTTAAATTAATTAAGTGTTTGCTTTCCAGTAGATGGCAGTAATGGTCCACTAAACCCAGGCACATTTTTCATGTCTATCACTATGAATAAAATTTAGAAATGTAGATCTTCTTTAAAGTGGATTTAACATAAAATTTTGCTATTTTATATAAATGTATATACTTAAATTATTACAAATTGAGGCAAATAACACAAATACCATAAATCCTCCAAAATTGCACAACTTTACAGTAAAATATGAAAGTAGGCTATTACGTTTGTTTAAAAAAAAGTTACGTTACAAAATCACATTTTACTGTCTGGTTATACAAGCTAGTTGGACAGAAAAATTTATATTGTTGGCCAATGTGTAATAGCATAGCAAGCAACATAACATAAGTGATAGGCCCTATATTTTATTATTTGCCTACTATTATTACGATATAGCTGCATACATGCCTTTATCTTTTGCATGTTTCACCCTCTTCCTTTTTATTTATTTACTTAAATCGGCCTCCGGTGGCTTAGACCTTTTGCCTTACCATAATTTAGCGTTGATTTAGAACTTGTCCCGCTGTCCCTACAGACGTCACCTTATCGCTTCTTCTCATATACGTTTGAGTGAGTTGTCTTCTCCGGGCGCCCGACCAGGTTAATTTACCCACAGAGTGACATATCATTGACGTTACGTGCAAATTGTTTGTTTGATTGTTTTTTCTTGCGCGGGTGCTCCGTGCCGCCCTGGGCCGTTGCCCATGTCGTCCAGGCCTAAATCCGTCACTGACTGGTTTTAAGGAAAAAGTTAGGCTACTCAGCTTAGTACATTTGGCCACGTCCACAGTTTCTAGAGCATCCATATTTCAACCCAGTGCCATGACAACACCGGCCCTCGCGGCCAAATAAACAGACCGGCCCACCGGGAATTCTCCCGGTGCTCCCAATTAGCCAATCCGGGACTGACTGGGATCATTCATGACCATATCAAAGGAACACACACAGATAAACACACTCTGTTGGCCACAAAGACTCATTCAATATTCAGTCAATGAGACTGGCCATCTATGAGAGAGTTCACAAGTGTGTTTCAAAGCGTTTTATAGTGCAAATGGCTGCAAAATGAGGTTTATTCATAAATGTAATTGACAGTAAGTGGCAATTATGTGTGTATCTATTACACCTGTGTCTGAATATGAGTATATACGAGCAAATGTCTTTGTCTACATTTGACAGTCTTTATGTGTCAGTACCTGTGAGAAGACAAAGGCAGGGTGTGTCTGTACAGTACATGTACGTGATTACAGGCATAATTCCTCCTATAAAGGATTATGCTACTAGATCAAAACAATACAGAATGATGTTTGAGAAACAACAGAAGAAGAGGAAGTCAGAGAAAGACAGACAGGAGGAAACGAAAAGAGGAAGAGAACTTCAAAAGAGCATGGGCTCAGCACATGGAAAGACAAGTGTCCTGCTTTGTTGTGTATTACTACCAAAAGTAATTCTCTATCCTACACTCTTAAAAATGAAGGCTCCAAAAAATAAATAAATAAATAAAAAGATTTTTTTTGCAGTGATGCCATAGAACCATTTTTTTCCCCTTAGTCTTGAGAACATATTAATCTGAAGAACCTTTTGTGTAAAGGAAAGGTTACATGATTGTTAGATCCCAATAAAGAACCTTCATTTTTAAGAGTGTAGAGTGAAAATGAGGTGTTACAGCCACAGGATTATATATACGAGGGGTCTTTGTCTGTAATCTGTCTCTCTGTCTCTAATGTCAGTCCTGGGTCAATGGATCAGAAAGAGTATTGACCCCCATGGGCAGAAGGCACACATAAGTACAGCAGAGGCTAAATGCTTTGTTTTTACAGCCAGAAAGACTATGCACATAAATTACTGCTCAAAGTGCTGGCAGGGTAGATACCCCATGTGGAGAGACCTAGATTTCTCTCTCACACACACACCTACTCCCACAAGTTACATGCAGAGTGAAGGCACTGATCTCATCACAGCAGGACAATCATTCAGCAACAGTGAATGCTGAGCTAGATGCAATCCCATCAATGTTATACTACTAGAATGTTATAAAAATAGAATTATTAATTCTAAAGCTTATTTAAATTGTAATAAAATTGTAATTATCACAGTTTTTCCTCTATTTTCCCCTCTATGCCTTGTTTTAAGTCATATTTTGATTTTTTTGTTAATTTTCGTTTTACACATTTAATTTAAAAATAAAATAAATTAATTATTAATTCTAAATTCTAATTTTATTTTCAACTGGGATTTCTATCATACTCACAAATGTTCTACACTCTAAAAACTGCTGGGTTAAATATGGACAAAACCAGGGATTGGGTTGTTTTCACCCAGCCATTTTTTTCAACCAATTTTGGATTTCTTTTTTTAGCCAGCAATATAGTAATATAGTAAAAGGCGTGTTTTTGCTCACCCCCAAATAGGGGCAAATTTGTGGGGTATTTTAAGCTGAAACTTGACCAGACCAGAGACTTATATTACATCATGTGAAAGAGGGCATAATAGGTGCCTTTTAACCCAACCTGCTGGGTTTGTCCATATTTTACCCAGCTTGGGTTTTTTTAACCCAGCATTTTTTAGAGTGTATCATCAAAACCTCCATTTGTCTGAAAAATGTTGGATTTTGATTCTGCATCAGTGAATAAAGATTCATAGAATAATTTATAAACCATGTATTAATACAATTATTAATAAAAGATTATACAATGGTGTGTGTAAGAGTAAAAGTATGATTAATCGATCTTTATTAGTGGGTGGGTTATACTTGCCAGGGGCTCTGGATTGCTCCTCTCTGCCTCGCTGCTCAGAGTGGTTTGCGTCTCCGTATAGCTTTGTTTTCTCTTACTTTTATTGAATCTTGTACTTTTATTCATTGTTGCTCATATTATTATTACTTTATATATACTATTGCCTACCACATTAATCTGACGTCGCTAGCTTGTAATCTTTGAATCTAAATCGCTGTTACAACGCGTTTGCATCTCGCTAGCTTGTTTTGTCATCAGTCTCTCGTGCGCTCCTTTTCAACGCGTTCATCAAACAGCTGTGGTAACTCGGATCAGTCTACAAACACGGTGAGTCATGTCATCCTCTCCCAGAATTGTTTCCTGTTCCATTTGTCACATGTTCAGCATAGCTCTCTCTGTCTGCGACGAGGGATTTACATGTCATAAATGTAGGGAAATAGTCAGGCTGACAGAGAGAATCTCAGAATTAGAGACACGCATCCAAACTTTAATCGAGGATAGTAAGAATGCAGGGGCTTCAGATACTGTTTTGGATGCGACTAGCTTAGTGAACTCTGTACATTGTTCGGTTCCGGCTGTAGAGCTTGTTTCATAGACAATTGGAAAAGTTTTTGGGGCAGACCTGACCTGTTGAAAAGAGATGGTATTCATCCCTCCCGGGATGGTGCTGCTCTTCTCTCTAGTAATATGGCACATAGTCTTAGAGCTGAAACATGACAAACTGGGGCCCAAGTCAGGAAGCAGACAGATTGGCTAAACCGACCATCTGCTAGCTGCCTCACGTTACAGAAGTCAGATAATTCCCAACACATAGAAACTCTCACACCTAGATATTATCACATAGAGACTGTGTCTGTACCCCGAATTAGTAAAAACAAAAAACTGCCAAACCCATTTAATGGTAAAAATGTAATTGATGTTCAACAAATAAAAAATAGAGATAATAATGATAAACAAATGATAAAGCTTGGGTTGTTAAATATTAGATCACTTTCTTCAAAAGCACTTATTGCAAATGATATTATCACAGACAATAATCTAGATGTGCTATGTTTGACAGAAACCTGGCTAAAACCGGACGATTACATTACTTTAAATGAGTCTAGCCCTCAAGGTTATGATTATCGACACAATCCTCAACAGAAAGGCAAAGGGGGAGGTGTTGCTGTAATTTATAGTAATATTTACAGTATTAGTCAAAAGTCTTTCAAATATAATTCCTTTGAAGTGATGGTACTTTACGTAACATTATGTAAGTTGACATTTGTGCTGGCTACTGTATACAGGCCACCAGGACACCATACAGACTTTATTAAAGAATTTGCTGATTTTCTATCAGAATTAGTACTAGCTGCAGATAAAGTCCTTGTTGTTGGTGATTTTAATATCCATGTAGATAATAAAAAAGACTCATTGGGATTGGCATTTACAGACATTCTAAACTCTATTGGTGTTAGACAACACGTGTCAGGAACCACTCATTGTCGTAATCATACTTTAGATCTAATATTGTCACATGGAATCAATATTGATGCCGTTGAAATTCTGCAGCAGAGTGACGACATCTCAGATCATTATCTAGTCTCGTGTATACTACATTTGGTCAGCTTTTAACTCAAAGCAGCTAAACTGCCTCTCTGCCATAAATATGGTAGAACCATCACTTCTACCACTAAAGATCGCTTTATAAATAATCTTCCTGATCAGTTTCATCGCCTTAGCATACCAGACATCTTAGAAGATCTCGATGTTGCAACAGAAACTATTGCCTCTGTCTTTTCCAGCACATTACACTCAGTTGCTCCTTTGCGTTTAAAAAAGTTTAAGGAAATTAATACAATGCCATGGTACAATGAGCACACTCGGGCCCTAAAAACAGCAGCCAGAAAAATGGAGCGCAGCTGGAAGAAAACAAAACTAGAATTATTTCGCATTTCGTGGAGAGAGAATGATTGAGTACAGAAAGGCCTTAAAAACTGCTAGATCTGCCTATTTTTCAAAACTTTTAGAAGAAAATAAACACAACCCTAGGTATTTATTTGATACAGTGGCTAAATTAACAAGAAAAAAAGCTTCAACTTCTGATGTTTCCAAAGAGCACAGCAGTAATGACTTTATGAACTTCTTTACTTGCACGATTGATAATATTAGAGAAAAAATTATAACCATGCAACCGTCTTCTGCAGTATCGTGTCAGACAGTGCATTGTAGTATCCCTGAGGAAAAATTCTATTCATTTACTGCTTTAAGAGAGGAAGAATTGTCTAAACTTTTTAAATCATCAAAATCAACCACATGTATGTTAGACCCTATACCGACTAAGCTATTGAAAGAGATGCTTCCAGAGGTCATACATCCTCTTCTTAATATTGTTAATTCATCTTTATCACTAGGATACGTACCAAAAACTTTTAAGCTGGCTATTATTAAACCTCTTATTAAAAAAACACAACTTGATCCTAGAGAATTTGTCAGTTACAGGCCGATCTCAAATCTTACTTTTCTGTCAAAAATACTAGAAAAGGCAGTATCATTACAACTATGTTCTTTTTTTAGAAAGAAATAGTATCTGTGAGGATTTCCAGTCAGGATTTAGACCGTACCATAGTACTGAGACTGCTCTCATTAGAGTTACTAATGATTTGCTCTTATTATCAGATCGTGGTTGTATCTCTCTATTAGTGTTACTGGATCTTAGTGCTGCATTTGACACTATTGATCACAATATTCTTCTAAATAGACTCGAAAACTATGTTGGCATTAGTGGAATTGCATTGTCATGGTTCAAATCATACTTATCTGACCGTTATCAGTTTGTAGTAGGATACGAAGAGAGGTCATATCAATCACAAGTTTAATATAGAGTACCGCAAGGCTCAGTACTAGGACCGTTGCTTTTCACTCTGTACATGCTACCCTTGGGAGATATCATTAGGAAGCATGGCGTTAGTTTTCATTGTTACGCTGATGATGCTCAGCTCTCTATTTCTTCGCGCCCTGACAAAACTTACTAATTCGCAAAATTAACAGAATGTATAACCGATATAAAAAACTGGATGACCAGTCATTTCATACTACTAAATTCAGAAAAAACAGAGATTCTAATTTTTGAACCGAAAACTTCTTCACGTTATAACCTAGAATACTGTCTAACACTTGATGGCTGCTCTGTTAAGTCTTCGTCGTCAGCTAGGAACCTGGGTGTGCTCTTTGATACCAATCTTTCATTTGAAGGCCATGTTACTATCATCTGTAAAACCGCATTTTTCCATCTTAAAAATATATCTAAACTAGGACATATGCTCTCAAAGAAGAATGCAGAACAGTTAGTTCATGCGTTCATGACCTCGAGGCTAGATTACTGTAGCGCTCTACTGGGTGGTTTTTCCTCCAGCTTGTAAACAATAAACTACAGCTTGTACAAAATGCAGCAGCTACAGTTCTTACTAGAACTAGGAAGGACCATATTAGCCCAGTTCTGTCGTCACTGCATTGGCTTCCTGTTAAACATCGTATAGATTTTAAAATCTTGTTAATTACTTACAAAGCACTAAATGGTTTAGCTCCTCAGTACCTAAGCGAGCTCTTAAAGCATTATAATCCTTCACGTTTATTGCGATCTCAGAATTCAGGCCAGCTGATAATACCTAGAATATCAAAATCAACCGCAGGCGGTAGATCCTTCTCCTATTTGGCACCTAAACTCTGGAACAATCTTCCTAGCATTGTTCGGGAAGCAGACACACTCTGTCAGTTTAAATCTAGACTAAAAACGCATCTCTTTAACCTGGCATAAACATAACACATTATAAATTTATATTTTCCAATCCGTTAAAGGATTATTAGGCTGCATAAATTAGGTCAGTCGGAACCGGGAACACTTCCTATAACACCAGATGTACTCGTTACATCAGAAGAAGAATGGCATCTACGCTAATATTAGTCTTTCTGTTTATCCCGAGGTTTACCGTAGTCAACCGGATCCGGGCTGTACCCAGATGAGACCGAGGACCGGTGCCCTGACACGACCACAACGCAGCCCTGAAGTATCAGCAGAGATCGAGTCACCCAGATCATCCATTGTGAAGGCCTCATCGACACGACAGCCAGTAGCACAGTTCCTCAACAAACCGTCCATACCGGCATGATAAATACGATCCTCAACCGGATGGAACTGGAATAAATACTTTGAATGTTTCGATCCTATCAGACTTATGATAGCAACCTGAATCGTAACAAAACACTGTTCGCCAGAGGAGAACTGGCCCCCCGACTAAGCCTGGTTTCTCCCAAGGTTTTTTCCTCCATTTTAACACCTATTTGCCACCTGATTTCACCTGTTGGAGTTTGGGTTCCTTGCCGCTGTCGCCTTTGGCTTGTTTAGTTGGGGACACTTGATATTTGATTTGACATTCAATATTCAACAGTATTCTTGACATTTATTCAACAGTGCTTATGATCTGCCTGCATTGACACTATTCTTTAAGAGCTGCTGTGCAGCCAAAATTATATACCAGTTATCACTGTAAAGCTGCTTTGACACAATCTGCATTGTAAAAAGCACTATATAAATAAAGGTGACTTGACTTGACTCTGAGGACAGACACACACACACAGCAACATCTAACGTTCAACAACATTGAGCACTCATTCATAAAACGAGTGGACAAACACAAACGCACGCACGCACGCTCGTTTTTGTGAATTGTGGGGACATTCCATAGGCGTAATGGTTTTTATACTGTACAAACTGTATTTACTATCCCCCTACACTACCCCTACCCCTAAACCTAACCATCACAGGAAACTGTGCACACTTTTACTTTCTCACAAAAACTCATTCTGTATGATTTATAAGCCTTTTAACCCTCTGGAGTCTGAGGCTGATTTGGGGCCTGGAGAAGTTTTGACATGCCCTGACATTTGTGCTTTTTTCAGTTGTTCATAAACATATAAATGACACAAGTGTCATTACACTGTATTCAGCACAAACTAGGCTACAATAATATGTGAGGAACATGTATGTACATGTTTGTGTTTTTGAAGGAATAACATTTATGCGTGGTTATTGAAAAAACAAAAAACTTAAGTCACTGAAATAAGGCCAAAAAAAGGATAGTAAATCTGTGTTTACAATACTTTAGGGTATTGGAGGTTGTAGACTAGAGTTTTTGCTTCAGAATTATGTAAAAATTATGCTGACTACTCTTTCATTTATAACAATATATTGATTTAGTTTTTGTAAGACACTTTTTGCCAAGGAACACAGTATGCATGGAGGCGTGAATCATCGTGAATAATGATGAATAATGGCTCATTCTCACCTGAGAAGACAAAAGAATTGAATAATAATGAGCTGAAATGACTTGCATATTAATGAGGCATTTCAGTCAGGTAGGCTGTGAAAAAAACCTTCTGTGATGTCTTAAGCTCATCATGGTATATGAAACATACAGAAAAATATTATTACAATATAAAGTAATGGTTTTATATTATACTTTAAAATATGATGTATTTCTGTGATGCAAAGAGTCTGAATATAGGCTTTTAGTTTAAAAGCATGCACATTTGGAGAAATATTGGATTCTCATATGTTTATGTCAATTTTCTATACAGAGGAGTTATATTTATTTAATATTCAATGTCATTACTATGAGCGCTGGTGTTTTCAATTCATACTTGCAGTCGGAGGGTGCTCTCTGTGCATTTTTAGTCCACAAATTCATCTAAAGAAGAAGAGGCTATTCCATGAATGGTGTTTTCAATTCATACTGCAACCGGAGGGCACTAAAGAAACAAAAACTCATCTAAAATTCATCTATAGAAGAAAAGTAAAAAGGAGCTAACTGGCTAACCATGGCTTTTACACCCAGATAAACACTTTTGAAGGCACTAAATACATGATTGAAACTATGTCTGCATGTATTGACTGAATTTGCCTCTGAATAGCGCTGGCTCCGTGGGCGTGGCCGCATTAGCGGATAATGAGCTGAATCACGGACTTCTGACATAGCTCTCTTTTCATACAGATTACATAAACACAGAATGTTTGTTTTCGATTTGACTTACACGATTTAAAACCTGACATTTCAACGTTTTTTTAGACACAAGTGTCATTTTTTTGTGATTAGTATTCACTAAGTTACAGTTCATTTTCTGAGAACTATCAGATTGGAGATCGTTCAGAGGGAGAAGAGAGATCACGCATCATGTTAGTTTTCTTTATTTTACAAAAAGCACAACATTTTGTTTTTACTCTGAGTGTATACAAATAAAAGAAGACATTCTATAGTTTCAATTGATATATTACTTATGTCTCTATGACAAAAAATGACGGAGTATTTTAAGTCTGTTTTACTGCAATGTGAAAAAAACCCTGCAAAACGCGCATGTGCGTTTTCAGACCTCAGAGAGTTAAAAAGTGGGGACATGGGGTAATGTCCTCATAAGTCACCTCTTTTTGTAATACCTATCTCATACCCATGTCAATATACATATTTGTGTCCTGATATGTCACAAAAACGCACGCACGCACAAGCAATATATAAAAGTAAAGAAAGGAGAAAATACATACTTCTATTACTATTTACCCCCAAAATATATATTTAAATGTCTCCATGTACAGTTCACTTGTAATATGAGAGTTGCAAGAGTTGCAATCACCTTTTTATACAAAAAATAAAAACTAAGTTTACATTTTATTTGTTTATACATTTTATATTTGTCTTTAACTACTATGTACTTACAATATTTATAATTACAATGTAAAAGCATAAGTGCATTTTATCAAATGATTAATTTAAAAGCTTGTACATTCGATTAATTTAAATGCTAGTACAATGCTAGACACTTAAAATAAAGTGAGACCAACTATTTATAGGATCAACGTTCTGCATTTCGAGACAGACAGCATGAAAAAATGCAGGTTCATTCAGAGACTTTTAGTGAGTTAAAAGCCAGGACACAGACAGAAAACAGATGAAAAGAATGAGACCAGAAGCTGCAGAGAGAGAATGTAACAGATGGAGAAAGAATGAAAGAGCAAGTGACCTTTTGCCGGAGCAGTTTACTGCGCACACGGCCCCACAGTTTGGCGCCGCTGTTGGTGTGTTTTTTGATGGCTGAAGGATCGTCCATGCAGCAGTGCCGCTCCATGCGCTCACACACTGAGTTCAGATTACAGTCCGTCACCACGATCTCGGTCATCCTGACTGTGTTCCTCTCGCAGCCACTCACAGAGAAAGCGAGGGGGGCGCTGACTCCTGGAACACCAGTAGAACGGTTCCCAAAGGTAAAATCAAACTCTTCCCAAATTCTTCACAGCAAACGGATAAAAAACACTTTTCTAAAATAAAAAATACAACTTTTTTTCTTGTGTCTTTACTTGGAGATCACAAGACAAATTCTTCACTTCTTGAGTTAAGTACTCTCTGAAGATGGAGTGATTAACAAAATGATTAAAAATCAACAGATAAATTAACCCTGTGAAATAAAGGGCTCATTTCTGCAGGAAAGTAAACATTGCCATGTTTCTGTCTTTTCTCAAGTTTAATATTTGAAGTATAGATCCTTCAGTGGATTTTAAAGTAACTCTCTCCTCCGCCTGCATCTCTCTCCTGCTGCTCTCTCCTCAACATCTGATCCCCAGAAAACAGAGAGTGAGAGGAAGAATGAGTGGGAGGAGAAAAGGAGAGAGGGAGGGAGTGAGAGAGGGAGTGGGTAAGCTGATTCTATCACCATGCAGTTTTTAAGTCTCCAGATGTAAGATGGAGGGAGAGGAAGAAAGAGAGACAAAGGTGTAACGTTCTTTGTGTGCCGAGTTACCTCAGTATCAGGGGCGATTCTAGGATTTAAATATTAGGATTTCAATATAGGGGATTAGAATCTTTAGTAGAACAAATTAACTCCACATGATGTTTCTCTGTCTCTGTCATTCACTCTTATTATCAGTTTAAATACAGAGATGCAAACGCATCAGGGGTGAAAATATTTATACAAAGGTAATATATTTATATTCATACAGGAGTAAAAAAAATTGTAAAACTTTTTTTGAACACATGTAATGTTTTAAACACTATTTTTTTTAACTCTTCATTTGTGCAGTAAAATTAACTGTAAAGATCTACACTTCTCATTTTCATTCATAGAGTTAACATGGACAATTTGCCATGCTTTAGTGGAAGATTTCTGTCCCCTGGTGGAAAACAAACATTTTTAACATTAAAATGACATGAAATTACCAATATAACCAGTAGATGGCTGCAGAGGGCCACTCATTAGCTCATTTGCCATTTCCACTCTGTTTTGTAGTTCTTTTCATGTTTTTTGCTTTTGGATTTATTATAAAATGAATATTATAGTAAAAGTAGAAAAGTGAATATTAAAGCAAGATTAGACAAAGTCTTTAGAAATCATCATTAGAATGATTTCTGAAGGATAAATTGTTATAATATTTCACAATATTACTGTTTTTACTGTATAAATCAGCCTTGGTGAGCATAAGACACTTCTTTCAAAAACAATAAAAAGTCTTACCAACCCCAAATTTTTCAGTGATAGAATATATATATAAAATCTAATTATTTATTATTTTATATTCATATTTATACATCACTGTAACTTTTATACAGTTTTATTTGTTGATTTAATTAAAAATCATTGTATTACAGTATTTTTACTGTAATACTTTATTTACAGTAATGAGAATCATAACTGAGAAGAAAAGAAAAAAGGTATAAATCAAAAATAAAAACTTAATTTGATGGAAAACATACTTAATTGTCATACAAAATAGTGTTAATAATGCAAAAATTGTAATGGACCTAAAATAAGCTTCAGTTACTTTGCAGCAAATATAACTTTGCAGATTTATGTTTTGATTTTGGTGTAAAATATGACCTGGACAGTGGTTCCTTACGTTCGTCCAAAAACTCCTGTGTGTGACTGTCATCTGAGACCTGACCTGAACCACCACATTCTCTACTTAACAAACACAAAGTTAGAGACAAAAACACCCTTAAAGTTTGTGTGTCAGTGAAGACAAACATATCTGACACTATGGTTACAGAGCACATTCTCTGCTTCTGTAATCTCTGCAATGTGTGTCATTGGGAGCCTGAGGCAGCCGCGTCTTGTGGGTGTTGGTATATATATATATGTTGGTTATGTAAGCAGGAATGGGATTGTTCTACATCTCTTTTGTCATCATGCTAGTCTCTGGAGCAGCACGCAATGGTTTTTACCATGGCAGCTGGTTTCCTTCTCTTTCTTTCCATTTATCCTCATGCCACCTTTCCTCCATTCAAATCTCATTTATAGTGCATAAGACTGGAAAAATCACTGTATTACTAGTTCTTTGTAACAACCTCACAGTTGCTGCAGGAACTGTGCCTAGTGTAGGCAAAGATCAAATGGGTGTACTTAAAAATAATTCAGTACAAATGCTGCACCATGCACCTAAGCACATCCAGTTACCCACAATTCATCTGAACATGCTCTCCAGGCCCCTATGGAATCAGCATCCACAAAACCCTGCAGCACAAGTTCCATGTATTCCCTGTTCCTGTGTGCAAGTTTATTAAATATTTTGGCTAATTTTATTATGATTTTAGCTACCAAAAATAGTGAAGTACTCTCAGCCCTATGTAACACATTTTAGCATGTTTAAATTCATAACACAGACTTCCATAGATTAAAATCAGTGGAGAAACTGTTTAGCACAGAAAGTGTACAGATTCCATCTTGCTTGGGAATATCAGAGCCGAGCCATCAAGACTGAAGTCAACATTCAAAGACATTTAAAATGATCAAGCTGTTGTTGGTTTGGTAAAACTTTACAATAAGGTTTCATTTGTTAACATGAACTAACAAAGATGAATTCTCCTAAAGCATTTATTAATCTTAGTTAATGTTAAAATTTTGTAATGCATTAATACATTTAAAAGTTGTACCTGTTAATATTATTTAAAGCTAGGGTAGGCAATGTTTTTCATAAACTCAGCCTGATTTGGCAACCTTAGTGTATAGCTGAAAGCCCAGATCACATGGCACAGACAGCCATGAAAATAATGGGAGTTAGACAGCATCTCACACTTCTGGCTGTCTACAATGAAACTATTATTAGACAGGCCCAAAAAATTATTTCAGATCCCAGTCATCTCCTTCAACCTGAGTACCAGCTTCTTCCCTCAGGAAGACGCTTTAGAGTTTCCCAGTGCAGGCTTAACCGTTTTAAGAATTTCTTTGTCCCCCAGTCCATCAAAGCTTTAAATTACAAGTCAGCGAGAGGTTTGCCCCTATAGTGCCCCTTTGTCCCAATATTTATGTATATTTTATGAACTTTTTTCTTATGAATTTTATTATTACAACGAGTAGAGGTGTGCTGTAAGATGGGCAGTGTGCAACTGGTTGGTTGATGGCAGTTGTGGGTTAACTGCAGGTATTGTGTGTATGTTTATGTATTGTATTGTATGTATGTATGTATGTATGTATGCATGTATGTATGTATGTATGTATGTACGCATGTATGTATGTATTAAGTTATTTATTTAAGAAGCAGTCACTGGTTTGTATGTGTCAAAGACAAATTTCTTTCGGGATAATAAAGTTAATAAAAGATAATAAAATCTAATCTAATCTAATAAACATATTTTGTTATACTGGTTGACACTATTCGCATCATGCTAGCAAACAATACTAGAAGTGGTACTAAATATTAAAAAGACTTCTATAGAAGTCTCAGGACCTGTTCATTCTATCAGGATGTCCTACCTGCCTGCCATCTTATGTATTTGCATACCGTGCGCACATCTCATGTCATCAGCGTGTTCCATAATGCTATGCAGAGTTGTAGACACACAGTCACAGAGCACCGCAAACAAACAGCAGCAATGAGCTTATGCTACGTTCACGACACTGTAATTACGAGATGACAACCTGTGACGTTCTGCTCAGAGCTGTTCAAGTCCTCTGACCCGGAATTATACGTTTCTATGGCAACACTATCAACGTCAAAATTAATTTGCAGCAGTCAGTTGGTACAAGTCAGTAAAGTTTTGTGCTTTGAGACGTGAGGTAATTTGAAAGTGATGCATTCCACCCTCCACTAACACAATCTCTCGTGATGCTTTGCAGACTCTGCTCTGGCTCTTCATGTGTTTTGGAAGAGGTGTGGCTTTGGAGAGAGAGCTCTTGAAGGGACGGTGGGATCTTTTCCCCTTTTATGCTTTCAAAGCTAGCTTGCTATTGCTAGCCTCTATGAAACTGCACACCCTAGCTTTAATGTACCTGAGCTAACATGAACTAACAATGAACAGTTGTATTTTTTATTAAATAACATTAACATAGATAAATAAATACTATAACAAATGTATTGCTTTTTGTTAGTTAATGTTAGTTAATGCATTAACTAATGTTAACTAATAGGACCTTAATGTAAACTGTAAACTGCTCTGAAACTGTATTTATTGGTGAAAAGTCGTATACAAATAAATCTGAACTGAAAATCTAACACTGTGCGGTCTATGTGTACTAAAGCAGATGAAACAATGATGAGCTATGACCTGAATATATGACAACAGTACTGACAGTACATGACATATGGATATTGAAGATCTCATATTTTTAGTTTTGGCATTTCACCACTTTTTAGGAAGAGCAGCGCAGCAACAAAGAAGACGGATAGGGAAATGAGGCATGCCAGATTCAAACTTGAATTTCCCATTTGAGCATCACAACTCAATATGTCAGATGTGTGTTAACCAGCCATGGATCTGACAAAAACCAGATAACAATTAGAACAGTTCGACAATGTACCTTTGTAAAAGTGGGGATTTAGCACTAACTATAGCATGAAGAACAAATAGCCTATAAACACAGGCTGAGATCGATTTAAGACTCAAACTCTCTAAAACCCTGAGTTTTTGTTTTTAATGTTGATAATATATTATATGAGCAACAATGCAATTTTTTGCATTTGTTTATATAACAGTTCAACAAAAAATAAAGAAGGTAATATTAAGTGATAAAAATTTAAAAAGGAATACTGTCAGTGATGTTTGCTTAATTTTACAACAAAATAATAGTTCCAACGAAAGCCACAGAAGAACTGCAGAAACACGCAGCGGTATTTCGTGAATGAATCTGTGGCTCTGAACGAATCATAAGAGTAAATGATTCAATGACCCATTCATAAATGCAGCCACTTGATTCGTTACTGAATGAATGACAGACTTAATGACTCACTCACTAAGACAGTGACTTACCACCACTTACTGGTGGATTTAGTTTAATATCACTTCGTTTTTACCATATTTGCATTTTCTCTATTGAACCGTTTTTATTTAAAACATTATTTATTTTAAAAAGGTATTTATAAAGTAAAAAAAAAAAGAGAAGACAGAAGGATTGAAACGACTGCGACGTCAGTGATATAATTACCGATTAAGATGTATTGGGTGTTCTCAGCAGCTTGAGCACTCTAACTCTCTTTCTCTCTGTCTCCAGAGGTTTGTGGTAAGAGGGCATGTAAGAACACTGCAGCTGGTTAGTTTTAAAATAAAGATAAAACGCAGAAGACTAATTCGGGCAATGCGTCATCATTCTGCGGAAAGAATGTGTGGGAAAAAATGTAGAGAGACACTTTAGAAGAAGGCAACTGGGCTTAAACGTGTTTGAAACACGTGTTATAAGATGTTTTAAGAGTAAAACTATTGTACACCTTGAACAGCAGAAATGTTTCTGCTGTGGTACATCTCTTCTCCAGAAGCATCATGCCCTCTTAGAGCCAAGTGATTTTAAATGCAACTTCAAAAAAATATTAAAACATATTATAAAAAAAAATTATTTGCATGATAACTGTAGGTTGAAAAGATGTTTATCTAAAACACTATGCCTGAAATGACAAATTCAAATGTATAAATTTGGCCAGTCCATTTGAGTCACAGGTTTTACATCTGCTGCTGTAAGCTGAACATTTTGCCATCATCTACCTATTGTTAATTTCAACTTTTTTTCCTTTGGAGCAGGAGTAATTATCAAACTACTAATTTCCATACAAATAAAAAATAGGGGAAAATAACACAGGGACACATTAAAGGTGCAATATGTATTATTTTTTGCAGTAAAATATCCAAAAACCACTAGACCAGTGTTATATATTTTGTTCACTTGAGTACTTACAATATCCCAAATGTTTCCAACTATTTGTAAATCGTGAGAGAATTGCAATTTTAACTAAGGCTCCGGGACGTGTGAGGAGTCGCCTGTCAATTGTGTCATACCCGCGTTACCCTCGGTTTCCGGTTTTATTTTGTAGAAACCATGGAAACACCTAAGATGCTTAAATATATTACACGTTTTAATAGACAAGGGAACAACTGTTTTGATATATTTATAGACAGAAAACGAATTGTTGTTATATAGCTCAACACGCTTAGTCTTTTTTCTCCATCATACAATACGTTTTAAAATTAATTGCATGCCATTTATCAACACAAGCCAATCCAGAATATATTAGAATATTTTAGAATATGATATTCTAAAATCGATCTAGCTTACTGCAGTGTGTCTCAAACAAGTGTCAAGTCAAGTCAAGTCAAATTTATTTATATAGCGCTTTTTACAATTGGTAATTGTTTCAAAGCAGCTTTACATATTAGAACACAGAAAAAAGATAAGTGGTTAAAAATAAGCTGTACAAGCAAGCGTGGTAATATGTAACATATACAAGATGGTGCTACATTAAGCCAATGTCGGCTGACTCCCAGGGGTGGAAAAAACCCCCTAGGAGAAAAACCCAGTGTGGTAACACTGGGAAAAAAGTCCTAGGAGGGAAAAAACCCCTTNGTCTTTTTTCTCCATCATACAATACGTTTTAAAATTAATTGCATGCCATTTATCAACACAAGCCAATCCAGAATATATTAGAATATTTTAGAATATGATATTCTAAAATCGATCTAGCTTACTGCAGTGTGTCTCAAACAAGTGTCTCACAGCAGCCGCCGAATGAACGCACAGACTAATGTTATAACATCATTTTCAACACTCTCAAATGTATCTAATATGATAAAAAAGCTGCATTACCTCATACTCATGACCGGAAAAGCGGAAGTGGCGCCGGCGACTGTGTCATAATAAAAGTTCCGCTGCTTGTGAGGTGTGTGTTGCGCAATCGCTCCAGCGGCCTTGTTCAGCTCCCACAACACTCGGTCCTGCTCTACTTTATACTGCAGTAACGTTAATAACCACATTCAAGAACATGATTTGTTCCCGAGTCCAATCCCTATTTTTTTTTCCAGATTCCTTGATTAATAAAAAGTTCAAAAGAACAGCATTTATCTGAAATTCAAAGCTTTTGTAACATTATACACTACCGTTCAAAAGTTTGGGGACAGTAAGAATTTTTATTTTTATTTTTATTTTTTTGAAAATAAATTAAAGAAATGAATACTTTAATTCAACAGGGATGCATTAAATCATTCAAAAGTGACAGTAAAGACATTTATAATGTTACAAAAGATTATATTTCAAATAAATGCTGTTCTTTTGAACTTTCTATTCATCAAAGAATCCTGAAAAAAATATTGTACTCAAATATTTTGTACAATTGTACACAATAAATGTTTCTTGAGCAGCAAATCAGCATATTAGAATGATTTCTGAAGGATCATGTGACACTGAAGACTGGAGTAATGATGCTGAAAATTCAGCTTTGCCAACAAAAGATTAAATTATATTTTCAAATAGAAAAGTTAATTTAAATTGTAATAATATTTCACAATATTCCTGTTTTTACTGTATTTTTAATTAAATAAATGCAGTCTTGGTTAGCAGACAAAACCTCTTTTAAACACATTAAAAATCGTACCAATCCAAAACTTTTGCACGGTAGTGTATATATATATATATATACACTCACCTAAAGGATTATTAGGAACACCATACTAATACTGTGTTTGACCCCCTTTTGCCTTCAGAACTGCCTTAATTCTACGTGGCATTGATTCAACAAGGTGCTGAAAGCATTCTTTAGAAATGTTGGCCCATATTGATAGGATAGCATCTTGCAGTTGATGGAGATTTGTGGGATGCACATCCAGGGCACGAAGCTCCCATTCCACCACATCCCAAAGATGCTCTATTGGGTTGAGATCTGGTGACTGTGGGGGCCATTTTAGTACAGTGAACTCATTGTCATGTTCAAGAAACCAATTTGAAATGATTCGAGCTTTGTGACATGGTGCATTATCCTGCTGGAAGTAGCCATCAGAGGATGGGTACATGGTGGTCATAAAGGGATGGACATGGCCAGAAACAATGCTCAGGTAGGCCGTGGCATTTAAATGATGCCCAATTGGCACTAAGGGGCCTAAAGTGTGCCAAGAAAACATCCCCCACACCATTACACCACCACCAGCCTGCACAGTGGTAACAAGGCATGATGGATCCATGTTCTCATTCTGTTTACGCCAAATTCTGACTCTACAATCTGAATGTCTCAACAGAAATCGAGACTCATCAGACCAGGCAACATTTTTCCAGTCTTCAACTGTCCAATTTTGGTGAGCTCGTGTAAATTGTAGCCTCTTTTACCTATTTGTAGTGGAGATGAGTGGTACCCGGTGGGGTCTTCTTCTGTTGTAGCCCATCCGCCTCAAGGTTGTGCATGTTGTGGCTTCACAAATGCTTTGCTGCATACCCAGGTTGTAACGAGTGGTTATTTCAGTCAAAGTTGCTCTTCTATCAGCTTGAATCAGTCGGCCCATTCTCCTCTGACCTCTAGCATCAACAAGGCATTTTCGCCCACAGGACTGCCGCATACTGGATGTTTTTCCCTTTTCACACCATTCTTTGTAAACCCTAGAAATGGTTGTGCGTGAAAATCCCAGTAACTGAGCAGATTGTGAAATACTCAGACCGGCCCGTCTGGCACCAACAACCATGCCACGCTCAAAATTGCTTAAATCACCTTTCTTTCCCATTCTGACATTCAGTTTGGAGTTCAGGAGATTGTCTTGACCAGGACCACACCCCTAAATGCATTGAAGCAACTGCCATGTGATTGGTTGATTAGATAATTGCATTAATGAGAAATTGAACAGGTGTTCCTAATAATCCTTTAGGTAAGTGTATATATATACACACACAAATATATATATATATATGTGACCCGTCACGGAAACCAGGGACACAAGTCGGCAGCACAACTATTGAGCAAACTGAGAAAGAAGCGTTTTTTTTCAAAATTGGTGATTTTCGTTTTTTGCAGAATCTGTTAGTTGAGATCACGAAGAAGCATCTCCGTGTTTTAGGTAGCAGTATTGGTTTATTTAAAAGCGTACATTTTGAGGTTGAAATCGGCTTGTTTTTCTGGGATTCTATCTCGCAGTAGGGGCGTGTCATTGTCTGTGTGTATTTCCATACTGGAATCGGATACGCCGGCTTTTGTTTCTTTTGTTATTGCCGCCGCCCTCCAAGGGAAGCGTGGCTACTTAGTATGCAGCGCTCTGGCCGGCTCTAGCTGATATCAAAATTGAATGAAGATGGACGCCGCAAAGAATATCGCAGACGAGCTGAACCTTGGCCGTTACACCGAAAATGTTTTGAAGTACAACATACGGCTGGATTCTTTAGCTGCAGAAAAAAAGAGTGGCAGGACATGCGAATTATTGGACATTTAGGGGCAAACAGACGCATAGTAGTGCAAACTTCGGAGATGATTACATCCACAAAGAAGACCCCGTCAAAGAGAAAGTGTGCCCGAACAACTTATTTCATTGGAGGCAACGCGATATTTTCTGTTTCTTATTGGGTGAGTTTCCATAAACATCAAAGCTTGTCGTTTTGTGTTCATTCAATGAACACGTAGGCTACACGTTATCTCATGTGTCTTTTGTTATTAGCTAGCTCAGGACTGTCGTTTTATTTGTAATCGTTAGCATCGTATCACTTGCCAAAAACCCCCATTACTATAATGGGCTTTTAGATGGTAATGTTAGCATCTACTATTAATTTGAATAATGCTTCAACTGCTTGAATTGACTGGTGTGAATGACTTAGCTGATGTAAACCTTAGCCTACTATTCTTGAATTGAATGTGACGCTAATAATTTTAGCCAGTTACTATTTAATATTCTTAACAAGGATTTACTAATGTAATAGTAAATGTATCAGATTAAATTCCTACGTAAGTAAAAGTATAAAGTATCCGTAGCCGTAAAATGTGCGTTATAAGTCAAAAGTAAAAGTATTTATTGAAGAGTTTAATGTACAGGATTTTTTTAATCCTTTGACTCAAACCAGGTCTAACCACTAACTGAGGTCTAAACCAGGACTATACGGTTATCACAGAATCCTGTTCAAAAAGTCCTAGTGTCAAAAAAGATAAATTACTGACATTTACAATGCACATTATCCTTTATTATTAATAATATGCGGTCTGATTTTTCCCGTTGCGTCTGTCGTTGCTATGCAACCATGCAGCTTTACAGGGGGTATGGCTTATCTAAATGAGATGTAAATGAGCCCTTTTGTCACTCCCAGCAGGTGAGAACAGGCGAGAACTGCAAAATTAGAGGTCATTTTCTGCCCTTTGAGCTTTTTTGAGTGCCTACCTTCAAATGGCCACAACTTCTCCAAATATTATCAGATTTCCCTGTGTTACACATCGTTGGAAAGCTTTGAGACTACACTTTCAGAATCTGTGAATAACTCAAAATGCCCCAGAACCGACTTGTGTCCATACTGTCCGTGACTGGTCACA